>VSMD01125724.1:0-15279 GCA_008750895.1 Mirza zaza | reverse complement strand
GAACAGAGAAACACTATAAGTGCTCTGCATTAAGCAGACTCAATTCCAGATCTGATTTGTCAAAGCTCAAAAATAAATTAACCTCTTGCCGTGGCAGAGTTTATTTGAGTAATACCATGCCCCATTCTCCCTTGTGTGTGGGTGGAAGGAGAGAGTTGATTTCTCTCTGAAACAGACATTGAAAAGCATTATAACTTTGGTGCATACAACGATAATATTTTCTGTACCAAAAATTAAGTCATGGTGCAATGGCTTTTAGTAAGGAGTTAATGTAAACTGTGGTTTGATAAAGACTTAGGAATTTGTACCAATTAAATTTTTATACTACTGAAAAACCCAGTTTTTTGCAATGTAATTCAAGTATCAGACAGTTCATTTAAAGTGTGCAATTTAGGCAACACATCAAGACCCCCCTATCTACAAAAAATTATTTAAAATTAACCAAGAGTGGTGGTCTAGGTCTGTGGTCCTAGCTACTCAGGAGGCTGAGGTGGGAGGATCGCTTGAGCCCAGGAATTTGAGGCTGCAGTGAGCTAAGATGGTGCCACTACACTCCAGCCTGAGCAATGGAGCATGACCCTGTCTCTTAAAAGAAAAATTAAAAATAAGCTGGGCATAGTGGCTCACAGATATAATCCCAGCACTTTGAGAGGCTGAGGTGGGACCATCTCTTGAGGACAGAAATTCAAGACCAGACTGAGCAACATAGTAAGTCCTTCTCTCTACTAAAAAAAAAATTGTCTGTAGATTTCTCATATATACCCTTTACCAGATTGAGAATATTCCTTTCCATTTCGATTTTGTGGAGTTTTTAATCATGAAGAGATGTTGAAACTTGTCAAATGTCTGTTCTGTATCTGTTGAAATAATCATATGATTTTCCTCTTTTGTTTTGTTAATACAGTAAATTACACTGATTGATTTTTCTTCTTTTGTGTTTCTTTTTAAAAAATGTTTTAAATTTTTAATTATTATGGGTACATAATAGTTATATATATTTGTAGGGTACAAGTGATGTTTTGATTCAGGCATACAATGTGTATCATCAAATCAGGGTAATTGGGGTATCTATCACCTCAAGCATTTATCATTTCTTTGTGCTAGGAACATTCTAATTCTATTCTTTCAGTTCTTTTAAAGTATACTATTACTTATTGTTGACTATAGTCACTTTGTTTTGTTATCAAATATTGTTCAATCTACCTAACTGTTTAACTGTATTTTTGTGCCATTAATTGCCACTTTATCCCACCCCCACCCCTACCCCCACCCCACTACCCTTCTCAGCCTCTGGTAACCATCATTCTACTACTCTCTGTCTCCATGAGATAAGGTGTTTTAATTTTTAGCTCCCACATTTGAGTGAGAACATGCAAAATTTATCTTTCTGTGCTTGGCTTATTTCACTCATCATAATGTTCTCCAGTTCCATCCATATTTTTGCAAATGGCAGGATTTCATTCCTTTTGTGGGTATATAATATTCCATTGTGTATATGTACCACAATTTCTTTATGCATTCATCCATTGATGGACACTTAGGTTGATTCCAAATCTTGGCTGTTGTGAATATTGCTGCAATAAACATGTGAGTGCAGATATCTTTTCAATATACTGATTTCCTTTCTTTCGGATATATACCTAGCAGTGGGAGTGATGAGTTGAATGGTAGTTCTATTTTTAGTTTTTTGAGGAACCTTCATACTATTCTTCATAGTGGTTACACTAATTTACATTCCCACCAACAGTGTATGAGTGGTCACCTTTTTCCACATCTTTGCCGGTGTTCATTATTGTCTGTGTTTTTGATAAAAAAAAATTTTAACTGGGATTAGATGATATCTCATTGTGGTTTGGATTTGCATTTCTCTGATGACTGACGATATTGAGTATTTTTCATATACCTGTTGGCCATTTGTATGTCTTCCTTTGAGAAATGTCTATTGAGATCTATTGCCCAATTTCTAATTGAGTTGTTTTTTTCTTATTGAGTTGTTTGAGCTCCTTATGTATTCTAGTTATGAATACTTTGTCAGATGGGTAGTTTGCAAATATTTTGTTCCATTCTGTGGGTTGTCTCTTCACTTTGTTGATTGTTTCCTTTGCTGTGCAAAAGCTTTTTCACTTGATATGATCCCATTTGCCCATTTTTGCTTTGGTTGCCTGTGCTTTTGAGGTATTACTCAAGAAATCATTTCCCAGCCCAATGTCCTGGAGTGTTTCCCCATGATTGATTTTTCAGATAATTCTATCTTGCATTCCTAGTATAAACCCAATTGATCATGACATACAGTTTCTTCCTTTTCATAAACTGTTGGAGTTGGATTTGTTTTTACCAGTTCTTTTGTTAAGCCTTTTTATATTTGGGTTTGTAAAGGATATTGATTTTTTAGTTTTCTTGTAATGTCCTTGTCAGATTTTGGCATCGGTTTATGCTGGCCATATAAGTTAGGAGTATTCTCTCCTCTGTTTTCTGAGTGTGCGTAAGATTGTTATTAATATTATTTTCTCCTTAAATGTTTGATAGAGTTCACCAGTGTAGCAAGTTGGACTCTCTATAAGCAAATGCTGAGACGCAGTTTGGGGGCAAAAGATATTTATTAGGGATCAACATCTATGAAGGGAGAGGAAAAGAAGAAAGATTGGGTGCAGGTAAAAGTTAAATTTCAATGAAGGCCCAACAAGCCTTGGCCAACCCAGCAGGGTACTCTGGAGCCAGTACTGCACACTAGAGTCAGGTATAGGTTTTATCCCTTACCCTACTGAGTTGTCACATGCAAGCCTCTCCAGGAAGGCTATGACAATGGATAAGGCAACAAGCTCTCTGCAGCAGACGAGGCCCCACCAACCTTAGGGAACTCAGCATCTGAATTCTAATCTCCTCTCTCACCTCACCAAGATGACCAGTCACCATTAGGGTTCTTCCTGTCTGTGCCACAGTCCAGAAAGTTCTGTGCTGGCCATGGGCTCGCCTCTTCTACTTCATTGCACTTAGAGTTCTGTGCTTCCTACACTCAAGAAAATCATTGTTTCATGCATATTTTCCAGTTTTAGACTTGCTTTCAATAGAAGGGCTGGTCCAGGGCCAATTACTCCATCTTTTAGTTCAGCTTTTGTCAGCCAGTTATGCAGACATTTATTTTCACTATCTTTGTTAGGAATTCATTTTTCACACATTGTAATTTTAAGATATATTTTTCCTTAGATGACTAGGAAAGTTTTAAAATTGTGGCTGCACAAAAGGCAGCAATAAACCCAGCCCACAGATTGGATCGCTTTGCAAGTGGAGTCCCCTTCTTGGATGTCCACTCTTCCCCCAATCACCATGACCATAACCTTTTGTAAAGAATAAAATCAATCACACAATCAATTTTTATGGCAGATTTCCAGAGTCTTCAGCCAAAACAGAAGAGCCCCATTGTACCTCGATTTACCATTCCACTCTCCACCTGGGCCACTTCCGCAGGGGCCCTCCCAAACGCGAGTGGCATTGCCACGTTTGCAATGGTGAGAGCCCCTTTACCTACTGCCTTGGACCGGGTCTCAGTCCATGTAGGCTGCTGTCACAAAAACATCGTGGACTGAGGAGCTTCAACAACAAACATTTACTTCTCATGGTTCTAGGGGCTGTGAATCCTAGAGCAAAGCACTGGCAGACTGGGTACCTGGTGAGAGCTTGCTTCCTAGTTCATGGATGGCTGTTTTCTTGCTGTGTTCTCATGCAGCAGAAGGGGCTGAAGAGCTCTCTGGGGCCTGCTTTATAGGGGCACTGATCCCATTCAGGAGGGCCCCACACCTGTGACCTCATCACCCCCCAAAGGCTCCGCCTCCTAACATCATCACTTTGGGAGTTAGAATTCAACACATGAATTTTAGGGGGCACAAAGACATTCGGTCTATAAACAGACTGTTAGAAATCTTTATACCGTGTTTCCCCGAAAATAAGACCTACCCATAAAATAAGCCCTAGCAGGATTTCTGAGCATGTGCACAATAGAAGCCCACCCCAAAAATAAGCCCTAGTGAGGGGCGTGGCTGCGCAGCATCTGCACAACCCATGCATGTCGTCACGGAGCGGGAAAGAACACGAGCAGCCCTTCTCATCCGCCCCGTGAGAGCTCTAGTGCTCCACAGGAGAGATCGGGGCTGGTGGTTCTAAAGGAAATAGAGTCGCAAGACATTCAGGATGGGATTCGGGGTCTGGAGAGTGATGATGATGTTCCGGAAGAAGACAACTTCACTCTATTTGTATAAATGTAGATTGTTGTACCATCCTTAAAAAACAGAACACATCCCCTGAAAATAAGCCCTAGAGTGTCTTCTTGAGGGAAAATAAATATAAAACCCTGTCTTATTTTGGGGGAAACATGGTTCCCACATATTCCGAAAGACTGGCAAGTCAAGTCTGTGAAGCTTTTAAGGTCCATGTTTTCCAAGATAATTTGGGACAAAAATTGGTTGCTTGGAATGAGGGGAGCAGGAGTTGGTATAGAAAAGGGAGAAACTTTTGACATATTCTATTTTCATTCACTGCTAGGTATATAGTAGGCATGCAATAGACAGTTATTAGCCGATGTGGAATTTCACATTCAGTATAACTGACACTTTTCCTTTATTAACAGTCAGCTCATTTTCAGCTCTCCATTTCCCCGTGGAAGAAATCATCGCTTTATTTTGGCACTTCTGAAATGACGGCAGGCATTGCGAATGCAGGAGCAAGAGCAATAGAATGGAAAAGAATTATCACAAGCGAGCTTTCTGGTGTAGGTGTTGAAAACTAATGAAATGCTGTATTATTCTGTGTTCTGCTCTAGCGAACTTTCGATATTCTTCTTCTTTAGTTAGATTTGACTCTGTTACTTATTATCATGGCAGAAGCATGAAGAATAAAAAGTTCAGAAGCCATTTGTGTTCAAATAGAGTGCAATTAAAAAGTCCCAGGCAAGCATTTATACGCTCATAAACAAGAGAGCTAGCAAGGAAAAAAAAATCAAGAAGAAAATGTTGAAGTGAGTTATAACCCAGTAGATATGAGAAAGGCAATATAAAACCAGAAAGAAAGAAAAAAAAAAAATAGAACAGCATGTCCACTAATTAGCATATGGGAAAAGACAATCAGAGTCTCCAAAGGAGGCTGAATTATTAAAAATGCTACTTCATTTTCAACAAAGAAATTCCAGGCAGTGACAAGTTTTTGAATTTATAATGAGGATTGATGCACAAAAGAGAATGGGTATCAGGATATTTCAGGGAACAAAGAGATAAATGAGTCAAAGCTACAATTAAGAAAAAGCTACTGGACTACAAATTTCCTACCAGAAATAAAATATGTATGTCACTGTACCCTCATATTCTCCTTGGTGCTTCCACATCCATTTTGATTCTTCCTTGTGGGACTGTCAGACCCTTGGTAAATGATTCTCCAGAAGTTGCTGTTTTTTCCAGTTCTTGGGGCACTGCTACCCTCTGCAGCCACCTCCTCAAAAAAAAAATACAGTTGGTCCCCACTTACTCCCGGGGAATACATTCGAAGACCCCCAGTGGATGCCTGCAACTATTTTTCCTATACATAGGTACCTGTGATGATGTTTAATTTATAATATAGGCACAGCAAGAGATTAACAATAATAATTTATAAGAGAACAATTATAACAAGGTGCTATAATAAAAGTTATGTGACTGTGCTCTCTCTCTCTCTCTCTCTCTCTGTCTTGGAATGTCTTATTGTATATACCATGTTTCCCCAAAAATAAGACAAGGTTTTATATTTATTTTTCCTCAAGAAGACACCCTAGGGCTTATTTTCAGGGGATATGTTATTTTTTTAAGGACGGTACAACCATCTACATTGATTCAAATAGAGTGAAGTCATCTTCTTCTGGAACACCATCATCACTCTCCAAACCCCGAATCCCATCCTGAATTTCTTGTGACTCTGTTTCCTTTAGAACCACTGGCCCTGATCTCTCCTGTGGAGCACTAGAGCTCTCACGGGGCGGATGAGAAGGGCTGCTCCTGTTCTTTCCTGCTCCGCCACGACATGCATGGGTTGTGCAGATGCGCTACGCAGCCACGCCCGTCACTAGGGCTGATTTTCATAGCCACGCCCATCACTAGGGCTTATTTTCATAGCCACGCCCGTCACTAGGGCTGATTTTCATAGCCACGCCCATCACTAGGGCTTATTTTCATAGCCACGCCCGTCACTAGGGCTGATTTTCGGGGTAGGGCTTCTGCTGCGCACATGCTCAGATATCCTGCTAGGGCTTATTTTATGGAGAGGTCTTATTTTCGGAGAAACACGGTAATATTTTTGGACTGTGGTTGACCACAGGTGACTGAAACCAAGGAAGGCAAAACCAAGGATGAGGGGAGACCTGCATACAGCAAATATACCCCCTGTGGGTCTTGACTATTGAGGTGTTTCTGATGGGCCTTATCTATAATTTGCAACGATCCTGATTGAAAACTAATGACCACTGTTATTATAGTTCTGACACAAGGCTACAAAACAAAGGAGAGTATCCTTTGACCAGAATGGGTCAAAGAAACATCACAAAACAAACTGTTCCTAATAATAAAAAGTTACCATTGCTTGAGTACCTAATATAAACAGATCCTGCCCACCTGATGTCTGGTTTAATCTTTCCAACAACCTTACAAGGTTAGTACAAAGATTTTTATTCTGCAGATAGGGAACTGCAGTTCAGAGTGGTTCTATAGCTTACTTAAGACCCCATAGCTGGGCCAGGTGCAGTGGCTCACGCCTATAATCCTAGCACTCTGGGAGGCCGAGGATTGCTCAAGCTCAGGAGTTTGAAACTAGCCTGAGCAAGACCCCATCTCTACTAAAAATAGAAAGAAATTGATTGGCCAACTAAAAATATATAGAAAAAATGAGCCGGGCATGGTGGCGCATGCCTGTAGTCCCAGCTACTCAGGAGGCTGAGGCAGGAGGATCGCTTGAGCCCAGGAGTTTAAGGTTGCTGTGAGTGAGGCTGACACCACAGCACTCTAGTCTGGGCAACAGAGTGAGACTCTGTCTCAAAAAAAAAAAAAAAAAAAAAAAAGACCCCATAGCTGATAAGAGGGAGAACTGGGCCTGACCCAAGCTTTTCCGACACCAAATCACACGCAGTTACCAATGACATAATGTTGCTATATTTGTGAGTCCGTTTGTAGCTTTGAGCACTTTCAAATAAACAAGGACAACTTGCAAAATCTGAAGACACTTTGGAGAAAGCTGCTATGGTAAGAGACTCGGAAAACAAAGAGAGGAAGAATCTTAAATTAGGGGTTAGATCCTAAAGCTAGTGAATGAAATGAAAATAGACAAAGTTAATTTTGAGTGGCAGTGGCAGACTAAAGCACAGTTCACTCTGTCTCTTTGATTACAATTAAAAACTGGACAAAATACATAAAACTACTCTTCTAGTAAATAATAGTAGGCATATTGGAGAGGGAAATAAAATCTTGAAGAATGACTGATACAGGGGTAAGTTTGTTGTTGTTTCTTTTGTTTTTTTTTTTTCAGTCTACCATGTCTTCTAGTTTTTTGTTTGAGAACAGCTTGAATGCAGTGGGTGTGGACAGAAAAAGCTCCAAGAAAAACTCTCAGTTTTTGGACAGAGGAAAGACAGCAGGAAGTGGGTTTCTTGTAGGACAAAGTGTTCGGCAGGGAGTGTCCTCCCTTGCTTTGCTTTCTTTTATTCACTCAGTCCTGCTCTGAGGCCAGCCCCAGTCATGGAGCTGTTCGTCTGCAGTAGCAGCGAAGCCTGCACCGAACTCTCTGCCTGGTGGACCCTGTGGTCTCTTGCCTTTAAGGGAGACTCAACCCTTGAAACACTCGCAGATTATTCTCTGTCCAAGTGCCCCTTCTGTTAGAAGCATGGTTTTGATCCTGTACAGAAGAGGAACTGAGTTCCTGGTAGTCCTCATATGCACAAAGCTCACTTCGTGCTAATTTTAACTTCACCTGCTTCTTTTCAGGTAAAACTTCCTTGGAAAGCACGAGGCAATATGAAAAGCAACAGAGATCCACATAGTAGTGAATGTCCAAGTCAAAGAAAGTGAACTTCAGGCAGAGTACCTGTTAGAGCCAACTGAAAGATATTTACACATGCGTGCCATTTTTATGCTTCTCACGGAAATTCTAAGTCATCGATAAGAAATCGCTCTAAAAGAAACAGTTGGCTGGGCGCGGTGGCTCACGCCAGTCATCCCAGCACTCTGGGAGGCCAAGGCAGGAGGATGGCTCGAGGTCAAGTGTTTGAAACCAGCCTGAGCAAGAGCAAGACCCCGTCTCTACTAAAAGTAGAAAGAAATTAATTGGACAACTGAAAATATGTTGAGAAAATGAGCCTGGCATGGTGGTGCATACCTGTAGTACCCGTTACTCAGGAGGCTGAGGAAGGAGGATTGTTTGAGACCAGGAGTTTGAGGTTGCTGTGAGCTAGACTGACGCCATGGAACTCTAGTTGGGCAAGAGTGAGACTTTCTCAAAAAAAAAAAAAAGGAACAGTTGATCGAACTGCCTTCATGCTATAAAGATGGAACATGTTTTATATAACACATCTCTTTGCTTGTTATTATCATTTTTATTAATTTTTTGTGTAATCAAAGATTGTATCTGCACAATGTATGAATGTTATTAGTGGTAACTTGCAGGCACTATATATATATATATATATATATATATATACCTCTCTTTCTTAGAAGGAATGTATCATGCCCCAAATACACATGTGATCGCATGTGTGCATGTGTGTTGGATTTGCTTCTATCTTCATGTGAAGTAGCTTTCAGGCTCCTCAATATTATAAAGCTAGTCACTTAATGAACAATACAGACATTATAAGCGGGAGGGTATTGTTTCCGTTCACTAACTCTTCTTGGCTAAATTAATTGAATCAGATTTTTAAATAGGTGTAATTTTCTCTCCACCAAACAAAATTGTCAGGTCTGAATCTAATGGCTTTCGATGAGCAAAAGAAACTTTTAACAAATGGCGGAGCAAATGGCCTTTGCTCTTTTAAAAATACATCAATTGTATCTTAATAAGTTTGAGACAAAGAAAATGTATTCTTTCAGTTTTTTGAATCTGGTTTTTTCCTCCTTTAATCAAACTTTTAAATAGGCAGTTGAATTACTTTAAGGCCATCTTAAGAAAGAAAAGTTATTGAGTAATTATGCATTTAACAAAAGAGAAATTCATTTTGGGGGCATGGTACCTCTTTAGTTTTTTTTTTGTCTAACTAAGTTTTACTTTGAAAGTATGTGGGGAACTAAAAGTGATTTCCCTTTTTATATGTCTCAGTTGAAATGAGATTTTTATGATTTTTAGGTTGAGAGAAGTGACAAGAAGGCCAATGAAATAAAAGTATATTAATATATGATAGTTTGATTGTCAAATCTTCATCTGTCATCTCATGAATGTAGAATATTTAAACTTGAACAGAGAAAATTATAAAAGATTATAAATCTTAATTTATAGGTAAGCTTTAAAATGTTAAATGATTACAATCAGGCCAGATATTGTAAAAGGAAATTAATGAAGCAATGTAGGCTATCACATCACTGGACTTACATTATTGAACCATTATCTTGGATATCTATACATGTTATCTACCATGTTTCCAAGAAAATAAGACAGGGTCTTATATTTATTTTTCCTCAAGAAGACTCCCTAGGGCTTATTTTCAGGGGATGTGTTATTTTTTTTAAATATGGTACAACAATCTACATTTATTCAAATATAGTTAAGTCGTCTTCTTCTGGAACATCATCATCACTCTCCAAACCCTAAATTCCATCCTGAATGTCTTGCGACTCTATTTCCTTTGGAACCACTGGCCCCGATCTCTCCTGTGGAGCACTAGAGCTCTCACGGGGCGGATGAGAAGGGCTGCTCGTGTCCTTTCCCGCTCCGCGACGACACGCATGGGTTTTGCAGATGCGCTGCGCAGCCACGCCGGTCACTAGGGCTGATTTTCATAGCCACGCCCCTCACTAGGGCTGATTTTCATAGCCACGCCCATCACTAGGGCTGATTTTCATAGCCACGCCCATCACTAGGGCTGATTTTCATAGCCACGCCCATCACTGGGCTGATTTTCATAGCCACGCCCATCACTAGGGCTGATTTTCATAGCCACGCCCATCACCAGGGCTGATTTTCATAGCCACGCCCATCACTAGGGCTGATTTTCGGGGTAGGGCTTATATTTCACAAATGCTTAGAAATCCTGCTAGGGCTTATTTTATGGGTAGGTCTTATTTTCGGGGAAACATGGTAATATAAGACAACTCTGTATAGAACATGACCCCTCACTGCTTGCTCTTCAGATGTTCATAATACTATAGCTGTGAGGATATCATTCAAGTTTGTAAAATCACCATATACTTTGACTTAGTAAAAGTGTTCCAATGTTTCTTTATTAAAAGATTAATCAAAATGTCATTTTTAATTCTTGCAAACCAGACACAAATATTCACATCTTTTTGGTTTGTTTCTTGTTATTTGCACACTAGAATCTGAGGTTAATGACAGTTCTAATGCTTTGACTGAGGGAATGGTTGTACTGTTCACGATCAGGGAGCTTTTGAAAGTCTTTTTTATTTTACTTAAGACTTTATTATGAAAATTTTCAAAAACGTAAAAAATATGAAACACCTAGATTCTACAACTAGCATTTTCCTAAACCAGATTTATCACACTTCTGCCCAGATGGCCAATCCTGTGCCTTCATCAATCCATATTATTTTTCAATGCATTTCAAAGGAAGTTGCAGACATCACGTACTTCAGCACATATAACATTAATTATGGTTGTGAAAATCTTGTAAATAGCAAAAGAATTAAAAATCACATTGTTAGGCTGGGTGCGGTGGCTCACGCCTATAATCCTAGTACTCTGAGAGGCTGAGGCAGGAGGATCGCTCAAGGTCAGGAGTTGGAAACCAGCCTGAGCAAGAGTGAGACCCCGTCTCTACTAAAAAAAAATAGAAAGAAGTTAATTGGACAACCGAAAATATATAGAGAAAAAATTAGCCGGGCATGGTGGCACGTGCCTGTAGTCCTAGCTACTCGGGAGGCTGAGGCAGGAGGATCGCTTGAGCCCAGGAGTTTGAGGTTGCTGTGAGCTAGGCTGGAGCTACGGCACTCTAGCCTAGGCAACAAAGTGAGACTCTATCTCAAAAAAAAAAAAAAAAAAATCACATTGTTTGGAGAAAAAAATAAAGTCCTTGGAGACCTGAAAAAAATGCTATCGTTGCAATTTGGATACATGGATGAATTTCAGTGTTTTATAGCTAAAGCTCAGAAAAACAAAGGCAGAGCTTATAGTGATGGTAAAAACCAAATCTCTAAGCCCACAAACTTTTGCTAAGAGGAGGAGAGTTTCTAGAATTGTCCATCCCCCAAGAAGAGTATTTTCTCCAAAGCCCAACTCTTATATAGCTGTAAAGATTTCTCTCTTTCTCCCTCTCTCTCCCTGTCTGTCTCTCTCTTTCCTCCTCTTCCTTCTACTCTCTGTTAAATGTAGCTGAATCTTGGCAAAGGCAGGAGAAACAGAAGTTTCAGCCTGCAAAGCCAGAAGGTCATTGGCTGAGCTGGCTGTTGTTATAACATTCTGGTTGACCTAGTAACCAGCCAATTAACTCCTCTGTAAGTGAAAGACCGCTACAGGCTATTTCTAGTAATTTCTAGAAATGCAAGTGCCAGCAAAAGTAGGGCTCTCGGCCCTCCCACTACCCAAATGTACCAGACAAGGGGCCACGTGACCAGGAATTAGTTGATCTGGCTTCTTGACACGTTAAACACATGAGAACAAGTCTACTTTCAGGAGAAAATACATAATAAACTTTGAATTCTCAAAGTTGATTTGCTAAGAGGCAAATCATTTTGGTGTCAGTTTTGCTAATCCTGTATCTAAACCTAACTACATGCATAGAATTTTCTCAGTGGGTTTCGCATTCAATGAATTTCACAGAAACCCATTTTTTTTTTCTGATGGAGTCTCACTCTGTTGCCCAGGCTAGAGTGCCGTGGCATCAGCCTAGCTTACAGCAACCTCAAACTCCCGGGCTCGAGCGATCCTCCTGCCTCAGCCTCCCAAGTAGCTGGGACTACAGGCATGAGCCACCATGCCCAGCTAATTTTTTCTATATATTTTTAGTTGGCCAATTAATTTCTTTATTTTTAGTAGAGGCGGGGTCTCACTCTTGCTCAGGCTGGTCTCGAACCCCTGACCTTGAGCAATCCTCCCACCTGGGCCTCCCAGAGTGCTAGGATTACAGGTGTGAGCCACCGCACCTGGCTAGAAACCCAATTTTTATTCCTAGACTTTCATTAGGGAGCCCTGGCCACTTCTGTTGATGGTTGAGGATGGTCTTGTAGAATTCTTTCTCTCTGATTGGTGCTCGGCGTATGAAAATAAGGTCTTGGCCTTTTTCTCTGTGTGTCCAGGCAAGACAGAAGGGCTATATGTCAGGCCCCGGACCTACACTCAGAGCTCTCTTGAAAATGAGGATTCCAGGCAGTGGCTTCTGCTTCCCGGTGCTCGTTTACGTGTCCTCCCACGTCCCCCCACTTTCCGGCTCCCCCTGCCATGATGAGGACATGGCTCGGGGACCATGGAGGTTGCCATGGCAACGTGGCTCTACTCCCCACCTCAAAGGACACTGGAAAGGAGAGAGCCCTTGGGGGCCGTGGCCAACCTCTGCCCAACTAGGCACGGGGCCAGCGGAGGGATGTCCAAGACAATGAAGAGACAGGAAGGACCCCCAGAAGGTTCCTGGACAGAACTCAGGGCAATGTACAAAGGGAGGTTTGCTTGTCTTCAGTCTAAACACTTCAAAGTTAAAAATCAGCTGAATGAGCGATTAAATAAAATGTTATATCCCCCAACCTTCACAAATACGCCTTTGTGAAGACCTGGAAGGCCAGGTTTGCGTTCCGAATTCCTAGACTCCTCAGATGGCTACGCCCCAATGTGGCAGCCGGGATGATCGATTCTCCTTCACAGGCTGCAGCTGCTCCCCCTTTTTTCCCAGCCCCACCCCCACACCACACACCCCAAACCTTCTGTCCAGGCTCCAGTCACCTCGCTACCAACAGCTGCCTCTTGGCTGCTCCTGGGTGTGGCTCCTTGGTCTAGGCGCAGGGGTCCTCAAACTTCTTAAACAGGGGGCCAGGTCACTGTCCCCCAGACCATTGGAGAGTGCGCACTGTTGGCCCGGGACGAGTCGGCTGCTGAGCAGGACAGGCAGCGGTGGCAAAAACACCGGGCGGGCCAGATAAATGTCCTCGGCAGGTGGCATGTGGCCCTCGGGCCGCAGTTTGAGGACGCCTGGTCTAGGGGCGCAAACGCACTCCAGCTTGGCCCACTGCTGAGAGCACAGGGTCCCTGGGCACAGCCTTTTGGCCCACGGTTCCTTGCTGGTGGACAGAGCAGGGCACTTGGAAGCAGGGGACCCTCTTGCCTGGGCCAAGGCAGTTTTACAGGGACACTCTTGTGTTTCAAGCTGAAGCTTACTTCTTTTTATTTTCTTATTTTTTTAATTAATTTTTTTCAGCATATCATGCAGGTGCAAATGTTAAGGTTATGTATATTGCCCTTCCTCCCCTCCAAAGTCAGAGCTTCAAGTGTGTCCATCCCCCAGTTGGTGCACATCTCACTCATTATGTATGTATATCCCTGTCCCCTCCTCCCCACCTGCCCAACTCCCAATAAGTGTTATTCCTATATGTCCACTTAGGTGCTGATCAGTTCATACCAATTTGCTGGTGAGTACATGTGGTGCTTGTTTTTCCATTCTTGTGATGCTTCACTTAGTAGAATGGGTTCCAGCTCTAGCTAGGACAATACAAGAGGTGCTAGATCACCATTGTTTCTTTTTTATTTATTTATTTTAGCATATTGTGGGGGTACAAATGTTAAGGTTACATATATTGCCCATGCCTCCTCTCCCCTCTCGAGCCAGAGCTTCAAGCGTGTCCATCCCCCAGTTGGTGCACATCTCGCTCACTATGTACATATATACCCATCCCCTCCCCCACCACCTCCCCGACACCTGATAGATGTTATTCCTATATGTCCACTTAGGTGTTGATCGGTCAATACCAATTTGCTGGTGAGTCCATGTGGTGCTTGTTTTTCCATTCTTGGGATACTTCACTTAGTAGAATGGGTTCCAGCTGTATCCAGGAAAATAAAAGAGGTGCTAGATCACCATTGTTTCTTAAAACTGAGTAGTATTCCATGGTATACATAGACCACATTTTATTAATCCACTCATGTATTGATGGGCACTTCGGTTGTTTCCACAACTTTGCAATTGTGAACTGTGCTGCTATAAACATTCGAGTGCAGGTGTCTTTTTCATAGAGTGACTTTTGTTCTTTTGGGTAGATGCCCAGTAGTGGGATTGCTGGATCAAATGGTAGACCCACTTGTATTGCTTTAAGGTCTCTCCATATTGCTTCCCACAGAGACAGGCTTGGCTGGGCATTGGGAGCTCAATCATTTAATCGGCATGTCTGTGAGCATGTCGTATATGTTGCTGATACAACTGCAAGCAAGACAGACAGGGCCCCTTGTCTCATGTAGCTCTCGGCTTCAATGTCAGGCAACACCGCGCCCATACCTTGATCACAAATGTGTTAAGGGCTGTGAAGGAGAAACGCATGGCGTTGAGAGAGGATTCAACAGGAGGGCCTGACTTGGCCAAGGAGGGTTTCTTAAGACATGATCTGTAAGCTAAGACATGGAGCATGCATCAGAGCTGTTTGAGAGAAGGAGACTTGGGAGCTGGTGGCGGGACGTGTTTCACACATAGGAGCAGCGTGTTTGCATGCTCTCGGGAAGAAGTACGGCAGAACAGAAAGCTGGCATTCCCAGACAACCGTGCTATATAAATCAGGGGCAGGCGTAGGGGCAAAACTGAAGAGAAGGAAATCCAGGGTGGGTCACTTAAATGTCAAGCAGGAGAGTGGCAAGAACTGAAGTAAACTGAGTTTCTACGTGGGCTAGGCCATGCTGCACACTCTCCCCTGGCGTTGAACTTGACCGTTGCCCACAGAGCCTGGCACCCTTGTCCCTACACACAGAAGGGAAAGCTGAGGCTCAGAGTCTTTAGTGATTTGCCCAAAGCTGCCTTACATTAAGAAATGGCATTGCACTCTCTACGAGCATTTTAAAGAAGCAAGTAAACTCAATCAATTGGCTTTCGTCGGATCGGCTTTGGTGAATGGGTCTGCTTCTTATTTTTTTTTTTTTTTT
>VSMD01125723.1:0-93583 GCA_008750895.1 Mirza zaza | reverse complement strand
GAGCATGATCTTTTTTTTTTTTTTCCTTCTGGCCTCTGGCCAGGGCACTGAGATTTGCAACATAACTGCCAGATGGGTTACTGAATCTCTGAGAGTTCCAATTACCTACATCTAAAAAGCCCAGCTCCCATTCCCAACCCAGGGCAACTTGCAGCAAATGTCACCCTCACTCTGAGGATTCTCATGCAGCAGGTCACCTCAGTTTCTGAGCTGGCAGAGTCACATGGTGGGCGCTCTTTCCTCCTCTCCAGTTCCTTTATCTCTCTGTGTTTCACTGAGCTGAGCTCTGTGAAATGAGTGGCTGCTCCCAAACCTGCCCACAGCCCCAAACACCCCGTGCTCTGCACAATGGCAGAGAACAATGGTGCTGCTATCAGAGGAGGCCACGGCGCGGCTGGCATGGCGACAAAACCTCTGCAGCAGACCCACATGCCAGCCCCACTGCTGGCCGGCTCCCCCATGTGCCAGCTGCGTCTTTTCACTAATGTCAAAGCACAGCATCTCTTTAGAAAGTAAAGCCCCTCCCAGCCTGCAGTCCGCCTCGGCCCTGAGAAAGGCTTTCTTCCCCCGCCATGCCAGGCCAGGCCCCTCACCGCTGCACTAGGGACCCTCAGCCGCTGGGCCCTGGGCGGGGAATGAAGGGGGACTTCTTTTCATTTCCTTTCAACAAACACTTCAGGCACATCCACAGCATGCTTGTGCTTAGGACTCCAGAGGCAGGGATGTTGATAAAAACATCTATGCTCTAGCCCTCTTATCTGGAGAAGGAAGAACAAGGTGGGGGGTGGGGAGTTCAACAGGAAGACAATGACAGTTCAAAACAGCCAAAAGTTTGCCTTCACAGAAATAGAAAAACCAAATGTGAATTATAAACTGCTAATAGGGGCAGACAAAGCATGCAATATTCGGTGTGGGGAGGCAAATCTAGTCGGCCACCTATTTTTATAAATAAAGTTTTATTGGCACACAGTAACAACCATTCATTTAAATATTGTCTGTTACTATTTTTGCCCCACAATGGCAAACCTGAGAGGCCAATGCCCTGAGAGCAAAAATTATTTGCTGTCTGGCCCTCAACAAAAAAATGCTCCAGACCACCCCCCACCACCACCACCTAGTTTACTATATTCCAGGCTCCATTGAGGACTTTACATCTTTAATTCCATTTAATCATCATGGCCACTCTTATCCTATATGGATTATTAATTCCTTTGCAGCTGGAGGCTTAGAGAAGAGAAGTAGCTGCTTCCAGGTTACAAAAAAGTAAATTATCTGGACTTGGCCCCAGAGGCACTGCTCTTTCTTCACACCTATGTGCTGAGATGTGTGTTCAACCACCAAGTAGAAGATTCCAATGAATGGCGAGGAGTTGGAGAAAACATAGCCAACGAGGAAGCATGGCTCAGGCGAAGGCAGAGTGGCAGGAATGAGCATAGCCAATAGCAGAGAGGACCCTGAGAAAGAAAGTTATTAACAGAGTTTCAAAACAAGAAGGAGCTTTTGAGATTAAGCTCATCAAACACTGCCATATTGCAGAGGGGGAGACTGGAGACCAGAGAGGCAAAGCAACAGGTCCAAGGTCACACAGCGAGAAAGGTCTTGCTATAAGCAAAACACTCTTAGAGCCTTGAGAGAGTCTGGGTGCTCCTGGCCTTACCAAGCAGGCCTCCCTATCAGTCTCCCTGTGTTTGCTCTGGGCTGATCACAGTCCCAAGGAGCCCCAAAGCCGTGATCCCTTCATGCTGTTGGGAATCATAATCAAACCAATCACAGACTTGCTGTTTGTTTTAACTGCGTGCCCTCATGTGACTGCAGTTTCTGTTTGCCCAGGTGTAGAGAAAGGGCACAGGACTGCAAACCAGCTGACCTTGCATCCTGTTTGTCACTGGTTCCCTGTGTGACCTTGGACAAGTCATTTAAGTGCTCTGGCCCCAATCTCCAACCGTACCATGTGGGAGCTGGGATAGACAGCACTTTCTTATCAGCTCAAACTTTTCATATCAAATAAGATGGACTAACACAGAAATCCTTAAAGAAGCCAAGAGGACACACCAGTTGATTGGTGGTTCTTTTTCGGTTAGACTTGTTCTCACAAAATCATGAATCAGGAGCACATTACTTGAGTTTGTGAAACATAAAACATCTGTAACTAGAATTCAAGCATTCATTCCACTAAAAGTATGAATTGAATGTAATTTTTGCTGGGATTTGAGCTTAATGCTAGGACGCAGCTCTAAATAAAACAGGAGTGGCCAGGCGCGGTGGCTCATGCCCATAATCCTAGCACTCTGGAAGGCCTAGGCAGGCCGATAGCTCAAGGTCAGGATTTCGAAACCAGCCTGAGCAAGAGTGAGACGCCGTCTCTACTAAAAATAGAAAGCAATTAAAAATTTCTTTAAAATTTTTAAACAACTAAAAATATAGAGAAAAAATTAGCCAGGCATGGTGGCACATGCCTGTAGTCCCAGCTACTCGGCAGGCTGAGGCAGCAGGATTGCTTGAGCCCAGGAGTTTGAGGTTGCTGTGAGCTAGGCTGACGCCACAGCACTCACTCTAGCCTGGGCAACAGAGTGAGACTCTGTCTCAAAAATAATAATAATAAAATTAAATAAGTAAATAAATAAAACAGAAATAACCAGACAGTGCAAAGCAGCATGACAAATGCCATACACGAGAGGCTGTCAAGAGCAGCTGTACCCTGTGCCTCTAGAGCCAGCCTGCCTGGATTCAAAACCTGACTAAGCTATTACTTAAGGGGGGCATGGGCAATATATATAACTTTAACACTTGTACCCCGATAATACGCTAAAATAAAAAAATAAAAAAAAAACCTGACTACACTGCTAGTTCCCTGTGCAGCCCTAGACAAGTTATGTAACTTCCCTGTGCTAGATGTCTTCGTCTGTAAAATAGAGATAAAAACAGTATCTGTCCCAGGGCTGTCATGGAGGATCAACTGAGCTAATTCATGCAACGTGCTTGCGACTGTGCCCGCACAGATGTGAACATCAGCTGTGATGATGACGATGGAGATTTACTGGGAGACAAAGGAGAAAAACGAAGAGACACCTACATGATCCAGGGCGAGGCAAGTGAGGATGTAAGCAGTGAAAGCTTCCCAAGGGAAGTAACACCAACCCGGAGGCCCAGGGGCTGAGCGGGAGTCAGAAGGTGAAGGGTGAAGAGTGAGAGAGAGAAAGTTTCCCAGGCAAGGGGCATTTGGCGCGCAAGCCTAGAGGCAGAAGTGAATGGGAGATTCGAGATAACCACAGAGAGTGCTGACAGATCAGGCGGGGAGACAGGCGTCAACCCGACAGCCACCCTCTCCCACTCGCACTCTGGAACCAGAGATGTGTGCCCTGCGACACAAGCTTCTCTGCAGACCCGTGCGATAAGCTCTGGGGATTCCCACCCTTGCTTTAGAGGCCGTGCCAGCCCTGGGAGTAGAGACTCAAGCTGGCGTTCGTTCGGTCAGGCAGGAAGTTTGCCAGAAGCTGCCAGGCACAGGGGAGCCCAAGGTGAGTGCTGGTTATGTGAAGTGAGGCTCAGCCAAGGGGGCTGTGGCAAAAATGGGAAGGGCGGAGGAGCCGGAGCTGGAAGCAAAGCCAAGGGGGCCAGAGGGCAGCCAGGTAGCCATGGGAAGGAAAAGGGGAGAAAGAGCAGGGGTGGAAGAGAAGCAGCAGGGTTCAACACAGATGCCTGAAGAGGGCTGGAGCGCCAGCAGCCTGCTTGGATGGGCACAATAACAAGGAGCGTAGGAGGAGCAGCCTGGTGGACCAGACCGCCAACAGTCTGATGGATAAAAACATGCTTATGCTTCTACGCACTGCAGCCTGTGGCAGGTGGGTAGTCTGGGTGGGGTTAGTAGAGGGAAGGTCTCTTTGTAGACTCATGACTGTGCTCAGACACTGCACTTCCTCCTCAGGGTAGGGATCTTTTCCACCTCCTCATCCCAGGGAGCAGCCTACCCAGGGAGGAGTCAGGAGAGAGAGGCAGAACTTTCAACAGCTCCAGTTCTAGAGACAGAAAGGCTCCAGTCTCCACTGCACCTCCACCGCATTTACATGCAAATGAAGATAACAATAGAACTCTCTGAGGGCATGCTTTTATGAGGATTGCATAAATCAATATAGGTAAAGTGCTTAAAAACAGTGCTTGAAATGATATTCTATATTGTTCTTTAATTTGGTTTTACTTTATTCATTTAAGAAAATTCATTGTAGCCTACTGCTAGGCTCCGTGTTGATTGCTCTGAATATAAAAATGAATAAAGTATGATCCCTGGACTCAAAGAGCTTATAATCTAGTGAAAAACCCAGGCACGTAAGTAGGTGATTATAAAACAGTTATGTAAGGTTTTTGGCAGTGGTGAAAAGAAAAGACGGGGGGGGGGGGGGGGGGGGGGGGGGGGGGGGGGGGGGGGGGGCAAACCATGTGGCTTTATTATACACTCCTGGAGGAGGTTCTGGGGCCCCAAGAGAAGGGAGCAACAGAAGTTGCCGCCGTTTGAAGGGGCTGAGGACTTTTATACCCTTTGGGCGGGGCTAGGGACTTGTGTCAGGAAGAGCTGGGGATTTTCTATTGTGACCTTGGGTGGTCGTTGGGAAATAGGAGGGGCTGGAGGTATTTGTGGAATCCAGGAGAGGAAATGTTCTTATCCAGGTGGACTTTTGGGTGTGGTTCCTCTCTGCGGGGTCTGGCAGTTTTGTCCTTGGCAGGTCTAGTCTCGTGAACCTTTTCTTTTTTTGATCTAGGGAAGGGAGGGGGCCCGCCACCAGCCTTACAAGTTATAGTGGCTGTTAGAGGGAGAAGCTAAAGGTGTTGAGGGGACTGGGGAAGGGAAAATAGATGAGAGACAAAGATGGGCGGTAAATGTCCTGATCTCTCTACACTTCTCAGGATGGCCCAGGAAGGAAGGAGGAACAAATGACAACAAAAATAAGAACCATGAAAATAAGGTAGAGACCTGGGAAGAGATGCATGCCTGCTATAGTACCAACACTGGCCTCTATGACAAAGCAGAAAAAGGTGCCACTGCCCTGCACTTTTGTGGCTTGGAACAAATATGTATGTTGAAGAGTTACTAACAAGTTGTAACCAAGTCTCCCTTCCTTCCTGATATTCAGGCTTCTGGGTTTTTTATTGTTCCCAATCAATTTATAGATGCAATAAAAATAAGTATGAGAGGCAATGGAGTTGTCCGATGTGAAAAAAAAAGCATCAGCAAGTTTCAAATACATTCGGGGCTTTTATGTCTACTTGAAGTTTCATGTTTTGAAAATTAAATATATTAAGGGTTAGAACAGCTATAATTCTTAGTAGCCCCAACACCAAAACATTTAAAGCAAGAAAACAAAAAGGTCTTTGCCTACTAAGTAAACTGAGAATTGAAGCAGTTGGCCAGAATAAGTAAAGGCTCCAAACATCAAATTTTCTTCAGATTTCTACCTGTTTCTGGTAACTGACAATTTCATCCAAATCATACGTTTAGAGATCCTTTTCCCATCTGCTCCCAGAAGACATTTGTGCACAAATGTATAAGTGTTTCTTATGACTAAAACGCACCAAAGCAGTTTAGCATCAAAGCATTTTTTTAAATCTGATTTTAAAACTATATGTGCTTTTAATAGAAAAATTGGAAAGTACAGAAAATCATGAAGAAAGAAAACATAACCCATAATTCCAATTCCCTGTGGCAACCACAGTTTAACTTTGGGGTATTTCCTTTCTGAAATTTTGTTTCAATGCATATTCTTCTATTTTTCTATTGACTTGCTTTATGTAGTCGAGCCTATACTGTATGTCCACATTCATATTTAACTTTTCCACTTAACGGTACACTTTAAGCATTTTTGAGAGCTGTTATTATGCATTCTCCCCACAAGCCTAATAACTGCACCACCCTTTCTCAGAAGGGAAACTAAGCCTCGATTTTGAATCAAGGATTGGAAGTTGAACCAGGCAGGAATGGGAAAGGTAAGGAAAATTATGCTGTAAGTTTTACTCTAAGGAACTGGGCTCTAGGGTGAGGATGCCTAAAGACTTGCAGATACTGACTCCTCTCCAGCCATGGTGCAGGCTGAACTGGAAAAGATAGCAGGACCAGTCCAGAAAGAAGTCCCATAGAAGGAGGACATGGTTTGTTTTTTTTTAAAAAAAAGCAAAACACTCAGGTCTATAATTCCTAGTTCCTGAAAGCCAGTTGATGTCAGAGCTTCTGAGACCACCTCCAGCTGCTCTCCCTGAAAAGTTAGACAGGGTTTTCCTCTACAGCTACTATTTGGAGATGCCAGGCAGCACTCCTAAACTCACTGCACCATCAGGAGAGGATCCTACTTCTAAAACCTAGCAAAGCTCTCTGTTAATCAACCAGGACAGGAGTTGACAAATGTTTCTGTAAAGAGAGTAAGTATATAAGGTTTTGTGGGCCACTTTGTCTCTGCCACATGTACTTATTTGCCTTCCGTTTCTTCAATGACCATTTAAAAATAGAAATTAAACTAAACAAAACAACAAACCTTCCTAGCTTAGGCCACAGGCAAGAGAGTGTTGACCCCTGGGCAGGGACTTCTTTTCTTTTCATTAATAGAAAATAAATAGAGATCCCAAGAGTTGGTCCCAAATTGCTGAGGGATGGTATATCAAAGCTAGTCCAGTCTTAATGGACACACTGAGAATAATTAGTACAGGGCTTTAAATATGCTATGATGGAACCACCAGTTCCTACAGGAGTGAGAGTGCCCAAGAATTCTGTTATATTTATCTGGAACTCATAACTCTTATAGGGTTTAAGTGGACATCTTTCCAGAATCAGAAAAGACTAACTACTACATTCAACAAATGGTCCATAACACTGATGAACTGCAGGAAAAGATTTCCAGAAAGATCTGTGGGTTTCATCTGTTGCCATCTTTACCAGAAACACAATGATCCAGACACATTTCCTTGACTTGGAGAAAATTTGAATTGAGTTGAATTGAGAATTTTAACCAACAGGCAATGAGGATAAGAGACTGAATATCCAGACAATGGCCAGACTATACCTTGCAATAGAACTCTGGCAGTAACCTGCCCTGGAAACCAACTCTTCTTCAACAGTAGCCAGCCTAAAAAGCCAGCCAGGTAACCATAACCTGATTCATAGGAAGCTAGCTGGCAGTAACCAGTAATCTCTAGCTAGCGGTCCAGGAAGCCAAACAATAACCCTTGTAACAGTGGAACCAAAATGTCCAGGACTTGATTAATAACTGGTAGGTTTCCTAATTTTCATCCCACCTTCCAGCTTAGGTCCAGCCAGAGAAAACAAAATATCCACCCTTAACCAGTCACAGAGGATGCCCTGCATTGAGTTAGCCCTTCAGATTTCCCAGACCAACAATCTCCTACCAGGGCACACCTGACACCTTCCCTCCTTTCCACTAGAAAGCTCTTCTACCCCTCTGCCCAGCTCTGAGTCTCACACTGATGGTGGCTGACACCCTTGCTGTAGTGAGCTCTGAGGAAATGGCCTTCACTTGTTCTAATTCCGTTAGTCTTTGCTTATTTTCACAAGATTATACCTCCTTCCTCTATTTTCTCTATTTTTACCATAAAACTTCACCAACTTTAATGCCACTACTTCAGGATTAAATAGCATTAAACAGTAGAAAATAACTCAGGGACTCTCTAATTCATTGCACTAAAATTATAAATACAGTAAGTAAAACACCAAAATTTTCGGTCCAATGTTCCCTGCATGACATCACACTGCCTCTCTGGAGGTGGGGTCATTTCATACCAGGCTGGACTGCCCTTCTCCTTCTGGGACACAGGGCACAGAAGGCACTGCATTGGCTGAGTGACATTTGTTTTGCCAAGTACCTACTGTGTGCACATTGCTATGGCGGATATAAAGACACATATACAATATGACCAAGAAACTTGAAAGTTAAACAGGCCCCACATACACAAAGAATTAGGAAGTTAAATAATATGTCATTTTCAAAGTGCATTCCAAAGAATGTTAGTAACTGCTATGTGAAAAAAGAAACTTTATATTACATGCATTTAGAAGATGCTGCATGAAACCAAGTTCAACAAGATTTTTATTCTAAGACTTCTCAGGGTATTTAATTTTCAAAGGGGGAGAAATCGTAAATGTATTTCCAACCATAACTGATTTTAGAACTCATTCTGAACAGAGAATCTCTTGACTCCAGGATATAGAAAATATACCTTGGGAAATGGTATTGTAGGAGATTTTCTAAGATGTTTAGTGACATTTTTAAAGTCTCACTGAAAGGAAATAACTAATGCAAAATAAAATGCCACTCCTTAGCAACATGTAATAGTTTATTAAAGGCTTACCATGTTCCAGGCTAAGTTATACTAGCTATATACTTAGCTATGCTAAGTTATACTACTTTATTTAATTTTCACAATATCCCCGTATGGTGGGTATAATTATTATGTCTGTTTCACTGATGAGGAAAAAGAGAGACTGAAAATTTGGGTAAATTGTCCTAATTCAGACTTCATTACCCTGGTCTCAGGTGGTGAACCTTCCCCTTCAACTCTGGGGCCCAAGGAAGGAGAGAGGGCCCTTTGAACTCTGTGTGTACATCTAAGGCAGGACCAAGTGCCTGGTATACAGTGAGTGCTCAACAAGTGTGAGCTATCATTACCATTATCATTCACTCACCCCAAAGTTACAGAGTTGTTTCTAACTTTTACTGCTAGCAAGTAAGCTCATAGGCACCTAGATGCTTCAAGTGCAGTTCAAGAAGGGAAAAGCAAACACACTGTCCATGTAAACCAGCCAACTCTGTCATAGTTCCTGACTACGGATCCACCAGGCTAGAGGATTGACAGTGGGAATGTCAAAATGGACCTCCTACCATCAGGGTAAGTTTAACCTTGACCTTATAGCCCACTGTGTTAGTTAATTTTCTGCTGCTATAACAGAATACCACAGACCAGGTAGTTTATAAAGAACAAAAGTTTATTTGGCTCACACTTGTGAAGGGTGGGAAGTCCAAGAGCATGGTGCTGGCATCTGGTGAGGGTCATCCCACGTTGAAAGAAAAGTGGGTGCATAAGATAAAGAAAGGAAAGAGAACAGAACTCATTCTTTATGTCAGGAAACTACTCGCATGATAACTAGCCACTCCCATTATAACAACATTAATCCCTTCATGGGGTAGAGCCCTGTGGATTGAATCACCTCTTAAAGCCCATATGTCTTAGTATTGTTACAATGATAACTAAGTTTCTAACACATGAACTTTTGGGGGACATACTCAAACCATAGCATTATGCCCTTGGCCACTAAAATATATACCTTTCTCATATGTAAAACACATTCGTTCCATCCCAGTAGCCCCCAAAGTCTTAACTCAGTACCAATTCAAAAGTCCAAAGTCTCATCTAAATAAGATATGGGTAAGATTCAAGGCACAATTCATCCTGACAAATTCCCTCCAGATGTGAGTCTCTGTGAAACCAAACAAGTTAGCTATTTCCAAAATACAATGGTGGAACAGGCATAAGAAAGACATTCCCATTTCAAAAGGCAGAAATACGAAAGAAAAGAAGGGCAAGTGGTCCCAAGTAAGTCCAAAACCCAACAGGGAAAACAACAGTAAGTCTTAAAGCTGGAGAATAATCTCCTTTGACTATATGTCTGGCCTCTTGGGCACACTGGGGTGAGAATGGGGGCCCCACTGCTGCCCCCATGGCTTTTCTGGGCTCAGCCTGCAGAGCTCTCTCTGGTTGGGATCTTACGCCTGAAGCTCTCCCAAGCTGGTGGTGCACACGGACAGTTCTGCAGTTTTGGAGTCTTGGGGATGGCTGAGTTCTATCACTCCATTGGCCATTGCCTAGTGGGGACTCCCTGTGACTGTCCTGACCCCACATTTTTGGCAAGCAGTGCCCTAGTAAGGGCTTTCTGCTGTGGCTCTGCCCCATGGCAGGTTTTTCCCTGGGCTCCCAGGCTACTCACAACATCACTTCAAATCTAGGTGGAGGAAGCCACGTACCCACAAATCCTGCATTTTGGGAACCTGCAAACTTAACATCACATAGGTGCCACCAGGGCTTATTACTTGTGCCCTCTGGAATGGCAGCTGAGCCACACCAGGGGCCTCTTGAGCCATGGCTGGGGCAACTGAAGAGCACAATACTGGAATACAGGGTGCAGAGTCCCAAGGCAGCCCTGGGAGATGGAGCTGTGGCAGGAACCCCAACTCATACCCTGAAACCATTCTGCCCTCCTAGAGCTCTGGGCCTGTGATGGGAGAGGCAGCCGCATAGCTGAAATTAATTCTAGGTCATTCTCCCATTGCCTTAATGAATAGCACCTGGCTTCCTCCCATCCATACTAATTTCTTTAGTAAATGTTTAGTAAATGGTCTCTTAGCCACACCCTTAATATCCTCTCCTAAACATGTTTTTTCATACTTTACATGGCCAGGCTGCAAATTTTCTAAATATTTCCATTATGTTTCCCTTTTAAATATAAATTCCATCTTTATTCCTTGGTTCTCACATCTCACTGTATGTGGTTAAAAGTAGCCACACAGCACCCTGAATGCTTTGCTGCTTAGCTATTTCTTCCTCCAGATATCCTAGTTAATCACTCTTAAGTTTTACATTCCATAAAATTCCTAGGATGCAGACACAATTCCTTCAAAGTCTTTGCTATTTTGTAAGAATGGCCTTTGCTCCAGTTTCCAATTCCTTGTTCCTCATTTCTAAATGAGACCTCACTCATCAGGATGGCCTTTACTATCCATATTTTTACCAAATGTCTGCTCATTACCACTTATGTAATCTCTAAGAAGATTTGGATTCTCCCTACAGCTCTCCTCTTCTTATGAGCCCTCAACGGAATCACTCTTAACACTCTGTTCATGGCAATATAGGCTTTTTCTAGTTTGTCCCTCCAAATTCTTCTAGCCTCTGCCTAACTCCAGCTGGAGCCCAGCTCCAAAACTGGTTCCACATTTTCAAGTATTTGTTATAGCAACACCCCACTCCTGGTACCAAGTTTCTGTCTTAACCATCTGTTTTCTCCTGCTATAAAAGACTACCACAGACTGGGTAACTGATAAAGAACAGAAGTTTATTTAGTTCACAGTTCAGGAGGCTGGGAAGCCCAAGAGCATGGCCCTGGCATCTGATGAGGGTCATCCCATGGCCGAAGGCAAGGCAGCACATGAGGAAGACAGAGAAAATTTGGTTGAATTCATCTTTTGTATCAGAAAACTACTCCCTCAATAACTAAGCCATTCTTTCAATAATGGCATTAACCCATTCCTGAGAGCAGAGCCCTCATGGCTTAATCATTTTTAAAAGGCTTTGCCTTTTAATGTTGTCACAATGGCAACTAAGTTTCCAACACATGGGAATTTGTGGGGATACATTCAAACCATAGCACCACCCACATCGGGATACCTCCATACTGGCTGCACTGAGAGAAGACTTGGCACAAAGTGTCTGGTTTCCTCTAAGCTAATAAAACACCAGACTTATTTTAAAGTAGATCCTCAAAGGACTGCCAGTTAATAGCATTTTTTAGAATTTATCTGTGCCATATTATAAACTACTATCATTTCTCTCTTGTATGCTCAGAGTTTAATCTGTCACTTGGTAGTTGCAAAACTGCCAATGAAGAGGTTCTTAGGAGATTATTAGCATGTTTCTAGTGTCTGTGAGGCTTGCTCCAGGCTTCATGCTTTCATAGCTGTTTCTGATTCTATCTCACAATTGAAAGACAGTGGACCAAGAAGGATGTTCCACCTTAGTCATTTCTAAAGGGTAAATCCATTGACAAGTTTTGTATTTTTCTTTTCTTTTCTTTCCTTTTTGAGACAGAGTCTCATTCTGTTGCCTGGGCTAGAATGCCATGGTGTCAGCCTAGTTCACAGCAACCTCAGACTTCTGGGCTCAAGCGATCCTTCTGCCTCAGCCTCCTGAGTAGCTGGGACTATAGGTCTGTGCCACCATGGCCGGCTAATTTTTTCTATATATTTTTAGTTGTCCAATTAATTTCTTTCTATTTTTAGTAGAGACGAGGTCTCGCTCTTGCTCAGGCTGGTTTCGAACTCCTGACCTTGAGTGATCCCCCAGCCTCCCAGAGTGCTAGGATTACAGGCATGAGCCACCACACCCGGCCCCATTGACCAGTTTTGAGGGTTGTCTAATAAACTTCAAAACACTTAAAGTTATCTAGCTGTTATTGACGGCCAGGAAATCTAACTTGCTTAGTTCTTTCAAGTGATTTTCAAAGTAGGTTAATATCTCATTTGAAGGGATGGAGTTTGGTTACGTGGTAACAAGAAATGCCAAAATGCTAGTAAAGTGATTTCATCTTATTCATGATAACTAGCATGTCTTCAGTGCATACTATTTGTTAGACAAGTTCTTTTATTTATGCAATAAATAGTTATTGAATACCAAGTATGTGCTAAACAACAAAACACACCGAATGCTCAGCTTTCATGGTGCTCACATACCATCAGGGAGACAGACAACAAACAAAACAAATAATAAATAAATTATAAGTTATAGAATGATAAAAAATTAAAGAATAAGTCACATAAGGTGAATAATTAGTGCCAGATGCAGGGGGGACTAGGGGTACAATATGAAATAGTGACCAGGGAAGTCTCCAGTGAGAAGCAGCCATTTGAGCAAGATTTCGTGGCAATGGTAAGGATATTTACATATCACCACTGTCTCATTTAATCCACTCTACAATTAGACATTATGATAATCCCCATTTATATATGTGTGTGTACATATCTATATTAATCTATATCTACACAAAGAGACTTACAAAGAATCAGCCCATATGATTACAGAGGCTGGCCAGTCCCAAGATCTGCAGGTTGAGTAAGGTGAATCAGCAAGCTAGAGACCCAGGACAGGTAATTCTAGTCCAAAGACCAGCAGGCTCAAGACCCAGGAACAGCCAATGTTTTCAGTTTGAATTCAAAGGCAGGAGAAATTTCTTCTTACTCAGGGAAAGGTCACCCTTTTGTTCTATTTAGGCCTTCTAGTGATTGAATGAGAGTTGCCCACATTGGGGAGAGCAATTTACTTTACTCAGTCTACTGATTTAAATGTCAATCTCATCCAAAATTATCATCACCAAAACACCCAGCATAATGTTTGACCAAATATATGGGCACCCCATGACCCATTCAAGTTGATAAATACAATTAATCATCATAATTGTAAAAGTTCACTGTACAGTGGCATCTTAGTCTGTTTTATGATGACACAACAGAATACCACAGACTGGGTAATTTATAATAAAAATAAATTTATTTCTTACAGTTCTGGAGGCTGGAAAGTCCAGGGTCGAGGGGACGGCATCTGGCAAGGGCCTTCTTGCTGCATCCTCCCACTGTTGAAGGCAGAAGGCCAAGAGAGCATGCGTGAGAGTAAGAGCAAGTTTGCTTTTATAACTAACCCACTCTCAAGATAACCAACCCACTCCCACCATCAGGACATTAATCCATTCCTGCAGCAGAGCCCTCATGACCTAATTGTCTCTTATCAGGCCCTATCTCCCAACACTTTGGCATTAGGGATTAAGTTTCCAACAAATGAACTTTGGGAAACATTCAAACCACAGCAAGTAGTTCAAAGTTTACAGGTGGCATGGAACAGGACAGGACAGCATAGAATATAGGATAGGATGGTATCACCAGAAAGACCTGGATTCAAAACTTGAATCTCCCTTCTTCCTAGTTGTGTGATTTAAGGCAAATGACTACATCCACTGACCTTGGGCTTCCTCTAAGGTGGGAATGGTCATGCCTGCCCCCAGGGATACTGGGAGAAACATAAAAGCTCATGCACCCTCCCCAGGTGGAAGGGAACTATGCTAGGCACTTCCCATATGCGTCTCATTACACATGGTCTTCTCTAGGGCTCCTCCTTCAAAACCCTGTAAGTCACAAACAGGCTAATCAGCCAGATTTCTGAGACCCTGAGCTTCGGCAGGGCCGGGAATGGGGAGGGTCAGATTGCTTTTCACTTTTTGGAGACCAGGAAACATCACAGCCCCCAAAGAAAGGAAAGATTCCTGCCAGGCAGGTGAGGCAGGTTTTCCACTTAGAACGGAGTCATTGAAGGATTGCAAAAACCACGGGTCTGAGAAATGGGGCTCAGTCTTATATTTCTGATCAAAATAAGCTGAAAACTCTGGCGGAATCACACAAACAGACCAACCCTGAGCTAAGGCCTCTCAGTCCTGCTTTTCTCCTTGTAAAATGTCCCTAGGTGCTACGGAAATAAGTTATGTGATTCTTTCTCTCCTGTCCTCTTGACAGAGAGGGGAGTGGGTATGTCCCTGGGCCCCTTGTCCACCTCCAGTGCATCAGGGACAAAGTTCATTTCTCTCACTTGTGCTCCTCACAGGAATTTCTGCTCTTCGGCTTTGCACATGTAGCCAGCTGGAGCCATGGCTCGGCCACGCAGCTGCCTGACCTTGTTGGGTACGTTGTTTTTCTTTCCAGATCTTCAGTTTGTTCATTTACACAGCACTGTTAATGTATACCTCTCAAGGCTTTATTGCTAAATGGAATTTATTGAATTCTTACCATGTCCTAGGCACAGGAATAATCTTAACATCTCTAAGGAGGGGTAGGCTTGTGGGCATGCAACCTGCGCAGCTGCACAGGGCCCTGGGCTTGGAAGTGCTGTCTTGAAATTCTTAATAACTTTTGAACAAGAGGCTTTACATTTTCACTTAGCATTAGGCTCTGCAAATTTTGCAGCCAGTCTTGGCTCTAAGGGACAGGAATTACCTTTATCTTCCTCTTGCAGATGACAAAATGGTGGTGTAGAAAGGTTCAGTAACTTGTCCAAGGTCACAGAACCAGTAAGTGGGACAAGAAGGAAGTCTCTTTCCAATCCATGCTTTTCATACTTCCACATAGTGCCTCCTTAGTCAGAGAGCTTAATTAAAAGCTATTAGTCAGTGCTTTGTAATTCCATGTAGCTTCCTATCTCCCAGGTCATCTTTGTCCTCATGCTGATGACACTTAGCCCAGCAGCTAGTAAGAAATGACCCCACGCTGCAGATGCATGTGGTTATTAAATACAGTGTCTTGTGAGGTCTGCCACAATAAAGTCACTACCTTGGAAGTTGGGTTGAGGCTCCTTTAAAAGTAGCAGAGTTGGGATGTCCATACCTGCTATCAGTCATCTGGGAAAGCAACAAGACATCAGAATGTAGATGGAGACTATGATAACCTCCCATCCTGGAGGATCTATCTCTCTTGTTTTCGACTACAGAATAGTCAAGATTATCTCAGGCCTATTTGTGGGGGTGGAAGTGGGGGTGGGATCACATGAATTGTGAGAAACCCCCTCCAGGAAGCAACGGGGCTTCCACTGCACCAGCCATTTGGGGGTAGAGAGCAAGTGTCCAGGGACAGAATTAGAAGTGATTCAAGGCTTGTGATTCTGGACACACAACAGGGACAAGGGTTGGGGCAAGGAGCAAGGAGTCTGCATCTTGCCTCCCAGACTTGGTTTTATCCTTCCTTTTATGTATCCCCTTTGCTTTGTCTCTAATTTGGTTTTTGTTGTTTGTTTTAATCTAGTAAGTCTAACTATGCTTAAAGAAACCAGGACAATAAACCTGTGACCTTGCTTGGACCAGAGTTTGAAAGGAAGGAGAGCAGTACGTGCCCAGGTAACTCTGTAGTGCACAGTGGTGGCCGATGAAATAGAATGCAGAGAGGTCAAGAAGAAAGAAATGGTCGAGAGGAAGAGCTAGGTCCTCTAGACTTCCCAGATGCCTCTAAACTTTCAGTGTGGCACAGGAACCATCAGGACATCTCCTCGTTAAAAGGCAGACTCTGACTCAGCAGGTCTGGGTGAGGCCTGAGACTCTGCATTGTTGCCAAGTCACCAGCTGATGCCAAGTCTGGTCTGCACGCTGCACACGGAGCGCCAATGTCCTGGAAGAGCTCCAGCCTCTTAGACTTGGGGCCATCAGTCAAATATGTTTTACTGAGGATATCTGAAGAGAAGAATAATGCCAATAGACTATTTTTAGGGAAGAATGCATAGCCTATTGGCATTATCAGCAGTTCCCAACCTTTTTGGCACCAGGGACTGGTTTCATGGAAAACAGTTTTTCCACAGACAGAGGCTGGGAGTGGCAAGGGGCAGCAGAGCTCTGCGGCCAGGGAATGACCGTGGGTTAGGGACCACTGCCTTAAAATAAAGCCTAAAAGCTCTTGGGGTTATCACTGCTAAGAGACTGTCTAGGAGGAAACAGAAGTTGAATATTTTTGTTGACAAGTTATGTTTCTGTTTTGTGAAGTTTAGTATGATTTTAGAAATAATTGAAAAGCCACAGATGTGTCTAGAATCCCTCTTGCCTTACCAGGGTATCTGAAATTCCCACCATGAAGAATAACTACTATATTTATTATGGTACTATTTCCTCAAGAATGTCGCACTCGAAACAGTTGTTCTAAGGTATTAATTGATGCCAAAAATAAGAGTTCTGTGATCAAATTAATTAGGGATGCAGTTAAAGTTGAACATGTTTCTTTACTGTGGGACTCTTCAGAGCGAGTCCAATGCTAACATACATTGTGAATAACTAAGACAGGAAAAGAACAGACACAGCATTTCTGAATCTTGTTTGATTACAGAACTCTCTTTGTTTTCCTGTTTTTCTCTAGCTCCCTTCCTTTCTTTCTTTACTGGCAATTAAATAAATGTTAATTGCATCAACAAAATGCTGGGGGTGGGAGGGTTTCTTATCTGTTTCAGCAGAGATTTATTTATTTTTAAGTATTGTATTCATTGTCAAGTACCAGGGCAGTGAAATGAGCCCTCATACACTACCCATGTGAATTTCAATCAGTATCAGCCTTTTGCAAAGTTCTTTGGAAGTATGAAGGAAAAACAATAAAATTATTTATAAACTTTTGAACAATATATTAACTTCCATGATTCTATATTTAGATCTTTTAATTACCCCAAATATAAAACTTTCCCCCTACAAAGCTATTTGTTCTGTCCCCACAAACAAAATGGGAAAACTGAATGCCTTTAAATATGGGAATGTTTAAGATTATCTCTGATGATGTCACTCGTGCAATACTATATAGTCATTACAAATGCCTATGAAATCATACTCCAGTGTGCCTAGTTATTAAGCTAAATCAATTGCAAAAAACTAGCTGCAATTCTTCACTTCTCCTGCCCCTGGCCTTTGCAAGTGACTCAAAAGCCTCTTCCCATTTAGAGATGGAGTCTACTTCCCTACTCTGGAATGCAGGCTGGCCTTGTACCTTGCATTGGCAATACCTCATAATGACAGTGTGCCAATTCTCCACCTAAGCCTCTATTGCTTCTGCATTCTCTTTTCTTGAATTTTGTCACCAGCATGTATGTAACCCCAGATGGGCCTCCAGGTGGATGAGAGACTGCATGCAGGAGCTCTGAGAAGCCCCCAGACAAGTGTGAGAGCCTAGCCAAGATCACCCTGTGGCAAACACACGAGCAAGCTCAGCTCAGACCAAAGTGACTGTGGAACCTTCCGGCTAAACCCTGAATTCATCTGCAATCATAAAAGGTTATTACTTTAATCCACTAAGTTTTGGAGTGGCAATAGGGAACTAATAGAGTTAATAATATAATAGAAAAAGAAAAAACATAGAACAAAAAATTGTATCAACTAATGTGAAATTATTATAAAATAATTATGAACAAAAGGAAGATGATATACATGAAAATGAGACGAATGGTTGTTTTAGGGCAGCCAGCTTATTGAAATACTGACATATTTTTCATTCTCTTTCTATACTTTTGCATTTCCAAATTTTCTCTGATGAGCATGCATTACTGTCATAAGGTTTGCATATTATAAAAATGGTTCATTTAGAAAGATTAATAATAACTCAGGAGTCTTATAGATACTTGGCATCTGCCAGATACTCTAAACTTGTCCAAAAAAAGTATGTGTTTTGAAAATCATAAAATGTCTTATAATCTTTTGTGTTATAGTTCTTATACTTTCATAATTGTCAAATGCTCTAATAAGATGCTGTGCTTTCTGCTCTAAAACTGGTAGGCTTTTACATTTCATTTTAAGGCAAGAATGTATTAACGCCAAAAAGCTAACAAATTTATATTCTGAGTATCTGCACCAACTTATTTATCATTAAATAATACATAATAGCAATAAGGAATACAAGCCCTCTCTGTGTCATATAGCAACTTCTCACCCTAAACAAAGCTGAGCTTTCATCTTGAATGGTAGCTTTGGAAACGGGGCATCCACAGAGCAATCCTTGAACTGTTTACAGAGACAGTAACATGAGGAGCACATCCTCTCAGGATAAAAGCTGTTTTATGGTATATAAAGAAAGTCGTTTGAAAGTGTGGCTAAAATTACGAAGGCTTTGTAGTCCTACAGCAACTTTCATCCAAGCATCTGAAAACATTTTACTGACATACACCTTTAATCTGCAAAACCCCCTGAGGGTAAGTAGCAAGTTTTACTACCCCCATTTTACAGGTGGAAAAAGCAAGGCAGAAAGGTACTAGAAAAGAATACATATTAGTCAAATTTTTTTGGTTACAAGCAACAGAAAACAACTTTTTTTTTTTTTTTTTTTTGAGACAGAGTCTCGCTTTGTTGCCCAGGCTAGAGTGAGTGCTGTGGCGTCAGCCTAGCTCACAGCAACCTCAAACTCCTGGGTTCAAGCAATCCTACTGCCTCAGCCTTCCAGAGTAGTAGCTGGGACAACATGTGCCACCATGTGCTACCATGTGGCACCATGTGCCACCATGCCTGGCTAATTTTTTTGTATATATATTTTTAGTATATATATATATATATATATTTTAGTTGGTCAATTAATTTCTTTCTATTTTTAGTAGAGATGGGGTCTCGCTCAGGCTGGTTTCAAACTCCTGACCTTGAACAATCAGCCCACCTGGGCCTCCCAGAGTGCTAGGATTACAGGCATAAGCCACCGCGCCCGGCCAACAGAAAAGAATTGACCAATTATGCAATAATAAGAATTACAATTATTATTATAAAAATAAAATTAAAAATAAATGTGTGTGAGCATGTATGTGCGTTTAAAGGATACAGGAAAGCACATAACTGTGAAAGAAGGAAGCCAGGCCTCTGAAGGGCCCTCGTTTGCGGGATCGAGTCTCCTAAGGAGCTGGTGTCTGGATGAAGCAGCTGCAGCCATGTGTCTGTCAGTCCATTCAAAACAAATGGGAAAGAGAGAATGCCTGAGCACCCGAGTTTGGATCACAGTCCAACTCTGAGTGTTGCACAATGTGGTTGAGGAGTAATTTGACACAGAAAAATCAAAAGGAAGAAAATGGATGTCAGGCAGACACAAAACCTCCTATGCATATTTTGGAATGGATGGAATGTTAAGATTATGGCCTGTCCATCGCTCATCACTCTGCCCTTTCTGGAATCAACTAGACTAGGAGCTTCCAGAAACCAGGAAGGGACTAGGCAGTGTCTTTGAGCCCAGCCCATGGTCTGGGACAGGGTCATGTTCAATAAAAGAACATTGAATGTCTGGATGAGCGCGTGAACCATTTGTTATCTGTGCAGTACTGGACAAAGTGTTGAGAAGTGACATTTCTCTCCCACGAGCTTCAACACACTTCAAGAATCCAGGGCATTTCCTCGGTTTCCAGGTTCCTTCTCAGCGGGCAACGACTGCTTCCCCACCCACCCAATCCTCCATGTGCTGGAGTTGTCCATTCGCAGGGATATGTTCAGAACTAGTTCTAGTGTCGCCTATCCAGAATGAGCTACATCTTCCAACATGAGGCCTCCTCTGCCTCAATGTTCTTACCTGTTAAAAACAAATAGGTAATAACAGCTCTACCTTGTAGAGTTGTTATGAGGATTCATGGAGATAATATTTATAAAGATGGAGAAAATATTTTAAAGTAACCCTGGCACATCTATTTGTCAGCTGCTATCATCATCATCATCCCTACCATCATCATCTTATATTATCATTATTCTTGTTATGGAGACTGTATTTTTAAAATTTTAATTATTGTGGGTGTATAATAGTCACATATATTCATAGGGCATATGTGACGGTTTCATACAGGCATACAATGAGCAATAACCAAATCAGGGTAAGTGGGGGATATATCACCCCAAGCACGTATCCTTTTTTTTTTTTTTTTTTTTGTGCTAGGAACATTTCTAGTCCAGTCTTTTAGTTAAAGTATATCATAACTTGTTGTTGACTATAGTCACTTTGTTCTGCTGTCAAATATCGTTCATTCTATCTGTCTATGTTTTTGAACCCATTAATCATCCCCACTTTATCCGCCCCCCTCCTGCTACCCTTCCCAGTCTCCAGTGACCATCATCCTACTCTGGGTCTCCATGAGACAAATTGCTTTAATATTTAGTTCCCACGTGTGAGTGACAGCAGAGAGAGATGTGAGATCTTCATGCAAGATTTTTTCTTTCTGTGCTTGGCTTATTTCACTTCACATCATGTTCTCAGCTTCCATCCATGTTGTTGTAAATGGCAGATTTCATTCTTTTTGTGACTATATAATATTCCATTTTGTATAAATGCTACATTTTCTTTGTCCATTCATCTGTTGGTGGACACCTAGTTTGATTTCAAACCTTGGCTATTATGAATAGTGCCACAATAAATATGGGAGTGCAGATATCTTTTTGGTATACTTAAATACCCCTCCTTTGGATATATACCCAGCAGAGGGATTGCTGAGTCATATGGTGGTTCTATTTTTAATTTTTTGAGGAACCTCCATACTTTTCTCCACAGTGGTTGCACTAATTTACATTCCCACCAACAGTGCATGAGCGTTCCCCTTTCTCCACATTCTCGCCAGCATTTGTTATTACCTGTCATTTTTTTTTTTTCTCCTGAGTAGCTGGGACTACAAGCATACGTCACCATGCCCAGCTAATTTTTCTATTTATTATTTATTGTTTTTATTTCAGAATATTACAGGGGTACAAATGTTTAGGTTACATATATTGCCTTTGCCCCACCTGAGTCAGAACTTCAAGCATGTCCACCCCCATGGTGCGCACCACACCCATTAGGTGTGTATATACCCATCCCCTGCTCCCCCTCCCACTTGCCCGACACCTGATGAATGTTACTAGATCTTGCCTGTCTTTTTGACGAAAGCCATTTTAACTGGGGTGAGATGGTATTTCACTGTAGTTTTGATTTGCATTTATCTGATGACTATTGATGTACACACTATATATTTAATATCAAGAAATTTCCATTTATAAGTTGCAGATTACTCTCAGCACAGAGTTGGTATCCCTATTCCCACATAATAAATAAAGAAATGAAGCTCAAGGAGTTTAAGTTATCATCTCACAGACTATCCGTTACTATGTGTCATCTTCCACTGCTTATCTCCAAGACTCTCTTCTTTTCCTGACATCTTGTTGCTACCACCACCAAAAGGCAAAAACTATCAACACTGAATTTGCAATGGTGAATCTGCAAAGGTGGAATTCCAGGCACAAAGAAGGAGATTCCTCTCCTGGTGACCCAGAGCCCATCTTGAACCTTGCTGGCTGCCAGCTCCATTCACGATAGGCCCAAGCATTTTCCCCACTAAACCTTGAGTCCTGTCAGAGTAGAGTAATGCTTTCCCAGTGCCATGTATGGGTCCTGGCATTCAGTGAGGACTAACACATGTACATCAAAGTTCAAAATACCCTACAGGAGAAAAACATGGAAAATTCTTCAGAATATTTCTATGGTTTGAGTCCTTTGGAGTGTTATCTCTTCTTCTGCCCTCTTGACATCTTTTTTCTCTTCTCCTCCTTAGTTAGGGAACTCATCTTTATTTGGCTTTTTAAATGTTAATTTCCCTTACTCAGCCCTCTCTGTGACCTGGTCTTTTCTCTGAGCCTAGCCTGTCAGTCATATGGCCACCTTCTTGTCCCATGAGCAGTACAAACTCAACATGCCCCAAACCACATTTTTCATCTCTGCCCATCACTCCTCCTCCCAAACTTGTTCCTCCCCAGATGATTTCTGACCTCTCTTCAATGCATCATCCACCAGACCAGAAACACCAGGCTTATCTCTTTCCTCCCCATCACTTTTTTCACCCATTCATACTTCTGGGCTGTCAATTCTGTCTGTGTTGGTATGCTTGCATTGTTTCCCTAATCTCTCTTCCCACTCACTTCCCATCACCTCTAGCATGAACCCCTGCAAGAGTCCTCTTGTCCTATGTCATTGAAATCTATTTTCCACTGATGCAGAGTAAAGTTTTGAAGCAGAGATGGACTAGCCGTTCACCAAACTGGTTTCCATTTTCTCCAGAGCAATAGCTTGGCTATGTAGGAGATCAGAATACACCACCCCAAAACATGCTTCTTTCTCATAAGGATTATTTTGAGAAACTTCAGACACAGGAGAAGTCCTGAAAACAAAGTAGAAGCTACCTCTTTTTAAGGAATAATTACATTTATAAAGGAGATCTTCATGTCTTGGTCTGTTTTGTGCTGCTATAACAGAATACCAAGATTGAGTAATTTATAATGAACAGACATTTATTTTTCTCATGGTTCTAGAGGTTGGGAAGATTGAGGGGCAGTATCAGGAGGCTTGTCTTGCTTCACCATATTATGACAGAAGGCACCACCGGGGTGAGAGAACAAGGGGGGAATGCAAACTCATCCTTTACAAGAACTCCAGTCTTGGGATAATAAACCCACTCCTATGATAACAGCATTAATCAATTATGAGGGCAGACCCCTCATGACCTAATTATTAATACCTTTGAAAGGTCCACCCTCTCAACACTGTTGCATTGGGAATTAAGTTTTCAACACATAAACTTTAGGGGACACATTCAAACCATGGCAAGGTGATTTCCTTTTTGTACCAAGAAGAGAAAGATGACTAAATCACTGGAGATGCTCATCAATGGAGAAGATACAGGCTTAAATCTTTGTGACAAACCTTACCCTCATTCACTGTGCTTGTCCTGAGCATTGCCCCATAACCACCTTCCCCTTGTTTGTTTGTTTCAGTGGGTATGATATTTAAACCTGAATTCAAAGCCACCTCTATGACCTTACTCACTTATCCTTGGGTATCTTCTATGTCTACATGTTAATAAACTTCTGTGTGTTTTTCTCTTGTTAATCTATTTTTTGTTACAGGGGTCTGTCCCAACTAAGAACTATGATGGGTAGAGAGAAAATTATTTTTCTTCCCCTATAGCTACATTTCTCAGGCTTCCCTGCTGTTAGCAGCAACAATGTAACTGTGTCGACTGAGCTCTGGAAAGTGGGATGCAATGTGGATGGAAGTGATGTATCCACCCCATGGCCTAATGCGTGAAAACTTTCTACACAAGTCTTCTACACAAGTTTCCTTGCCTGGTCTGCTGGCTTGATGTTAATGGCCAGGCAACTTCAGAAGTCACGTCTTGGAAAACGCAGAGCCAATGTCAACCTGAGACTCTGAATGCCTTCATTGAGCTCAACCTTTTCCATCACCAATAGGAGTACCTGGCACTGAAAAATAATATTGTATTACATAAAACCACTGTGGTTTCAGAATTTATCTGTCATAACACCTAGCCTTACATTAATTAATATATCATTCTAAAGCAGAAATTTAATTGCTTAAAACCTTCTGTTTTCTGCCCATTATCTTTGACATCAAGTCCAGAATCTTTTTGGCTGTGGCCTTGTCTAACTCTCTAATCTTATCTTGCATCATTAAGATCACACATTTCACTTTCCAATAACATCCAACTACATGTAAATCCCTCCACACTCCAGGATAGCTCACATACCTTTCTGTCTCTCCCTGACTATCTGCCTGCTATTTGAAGTATGTTTTTTTATTTTTTTTATCACAAATTTAGTTTATATTCACTTTCTAGGATTAGTTCAAGTACCATCTCCTCCAGGAAGCCCTCCCTGCCTCTTCCAGCCCAGGCTAAGTTTTCTCCCTCTGTGCCTCCCTCTCTCTCAATGTATATTGTATTGGAGGCCTGATTTTGTGCCATCAGATCTACCCCACAGGCTGCAAGTGGGCACCACCAGGAGGGGTCCATGACCTACCCATAAGGCTGTCCCAGCCTAGAACCAGTGCTCTATATAGCTGTCCCTCGGTATCCATGAGGGCTTGGTTCCAGGACCCTCCATGGATGCCAAAATCCATGGATACTCAAGTCCCTTATACAAAATGGTACAGCATTTGCATATAACCTGTGCCCATCCTCTCGTATACTTTAAATCATAAATAGATTGCTTTTAACCTAATATAATGTAAATTCTATGTAAATAGTTACTATATTACAATGTTTAGGGAATAACAAGAAGAGAAAAAGCCGTACAAGTTCAGCACAGACACAACCATCTTTTTGTTTTTTTGCAAATATTTTCGATCCATGGTTGATTGAATCCACAAATGTGGAGCCCATGAATACAGACGGCCAACTGTATATGCTTATTGGACTGAAACCTTTCTCCTTCCAGCTGACTTATTTCCAAGGCTTCTTTGTTCACAAGGCTTCTTTGTTATGCTAAAGTATTTCAAGAAAGCCTTCCTTATCAAGGAAATTCGGTGCTAGTCATTTTTTTCTGGGATCCCTCTCTTGCATTTGGATCATGTAAGAATCCCAGAGCTCACTAGATCCAGGAAAGGGGCGGACAGAGAGTGAGGTGGTGAGGTTGCAACAGCCTCAGAGCTCAGTTTCTAGCCCTGGTCTTGCTGCCGCCGTAATGGACTTGCTCATCTGTCGTGGACCACCCAAAAGTGGGTGGTTATGCCGGTAGCTGCCCTCCCTCTGAGCCAGCTCAGCATGGGGAACTCTGCCAGGATTCCTAAGGCCACACGCTCAGCACTCAGGCCTCAAATGCCACCATAAAGCCACCTCCCACTGGGAACCTGCCTTTCAGCTCTGGCAATTCACTGAACACCCCCAGGACCATATCCTTGACCTGGCCCTGAAGACCCAACCAGCTCACCTGCCGGGCTGCCACCATCTTCAAACCTTGAAGAGGCCGCCCTCTAGACTCTACCTTGATGGGACTATACCTTCAGTGAAAAGAAAAGCACTGTTGTGAGTTGGAGATTGAGTTGGGGAGGAGCCTGCCCACTTCCTTTTTTCAGCCCTGAAACCTAAAAAGGCTATTACCTGCTTTCACGAAGAGTGAAGGAAATTCAGATCTCAGGACACAGACTCGCTGGGAGAGGGAGGAATGCCTTTCCTTCATTTCCAATGAAACCACAGCAGCATCAGATGAGATATGAGAAGTTTCTCAATTACCTTGCTATGGCAGCTGTCATTTTGAGCACCTACTATGTCACTAGCGCTAACAGGGCCCCTTCCCTTGAGGAGCTCATGTCATGCTTGGGAAGCTGTACCAAAACCAAAGTACTGTGAAGTGGAGTAAGGGCTGGGCTAGAAGGAAGTTCAAGGTGTGTAAGAGATGCACAATGTAGGCACCTCGCCCAGCCTGGCAAATCAGAAGAGGTGACAATAGAGGTGAGCCTTAGAGAACCAGGAGCAGCTTGACAGGTGAAGCAGGGAATAGAGTGGGAGAGAAGAGGTGTGTTTCTTGCTTCCTTTCCATTTAAGCTATAAAAATATTCTTCCTTTTGTCAAAGAGAGGTTAAAGGAAATCCCTAAAGGTCTTGAGCATGAGACAGATGTGATGATGGGACAGGCTAAAGGGAAGCTGAACCGGAGGCAGGGGGCTAGTCCCAAGGCTCATTCTCTATTTTCTCCAGGGTGAGCTGTGTGCTAATTATCACCTGCCCATCAAGCCACAGGCCCAGTGAGCTGTGATCACACAGCACCGAGGGGTCCTTGGCTTTTGCCTAAATTATTCCTAATAAGTTTCACTTGACAGATGACTTGGCTTCCCCAGTCTCTAATTCTTGTGCAAACAGCCAGAATTCACCTGGGGTCCCAGCCCTGGACTTTTTGTAAGCTGGGCCTCAGAGCCAGGGATGCTTTCTTGACTGACAGTCCTCTCGGGGTGGGACCAAGGAGAGAGCTCTTAGTTGAAAGGGAAAAACCCACAGAGGCGTGCAGTTCGCTTTGGCTGAAGGGAAAAACACGTGCTCGCCGCAGTGGTGTGGCTTAAAGAACTATGGTGCTCCTTGACACGAAGGAAGGACTGAGCTCAAATTTATGTTTCTTTTGAGCCTGTCAGAAGCCGCAGTGAGTTGTAACCCTGCTTGGCCTAGGGGAGGGGAGTGTGGTGGCGTGAGTCAGGGTGGAGGGAAGGGCTCACTAGCATGGGGCTTGTAAAGGACCTGTGTCACCCAAGGTGTTGGTGTCTTCTGATGTCACTTTAAGACTTTGAGGTAGCCCAGGGGCTAAAAAAGGGACTGCATGGTGGTCTCTCACTAATGAGACCAGATAACTAGAGGGGGGGAAAAAAAAAACAGGCCAGAGACAAGGCTGGCCCAGAGAACCCAGAATCCAGGTCATCTTACAAAATAATGACAAAAAAGTTGGGTCTTGTCTTCCCTCAAAAAGATAAAAAATTAAAAAATGAGACTTGGTAGCACCATGGCACTGCAGAAAACGTATGAATGATCTTTAGGGCAAGGTAGGTCTGCATTGGATCCTTGCCCGGCCACACCTCAGCTGCATGATCATGGGCAAGTCGGGGAATATCTCTGAGCCTTTACTCTTGATCCATCAAACTGACTTCAAGCAACAATCACAGCCACCACCCTTGAATAATTACTATGTGGCAGGCACTGGACTTGGTGTCTTATTTGCATCATCTAAAATAGTTCCATCCCTATTTTATTTTATTTTATTTTTGAGATAGAGTCTCGCTTTGTTGCCCAGGCTAGAGTGAGTGCCATGGCGTCAGCCTAGCTCACAGCAACCTCAAACTCCTGGGCTCAAGCGATCCTACAGCTTCCGCCTCCCAAGTAGCTAGAACTATAGGCATGTGCCACCATGCCCAGCTAATTTTTTCTATATATATAAGTTGGCCAATTAATTTCTTTCTATTTATAGTAGAGATGGGGTCTCACTCTTGCTTAGGCTGGTTTCGAACTCCTGACCTCAAGCTATCCGCCCACCTCGGCCTCCCAGAGTGCTAGGATTACAGGCGTGAGCCACCACACCAGGTCCCATCCCCATTTTAAAATAATATACTCATTTTAGGGTTGTTGGGAGGATTAAATGAGACAGCCCAGCAGAAAGGTCCCACTGCCTAGCACAATTTAGGGACTCAATAGATAGTTTTATTTTTAACCTGCTATTCTCTAGGAAAGTGTAATTATCTTGAGATCTAGGTTTTCTCTGAGCACGTTTACTAGATAGAGTTTAGTTGAGTTTGTACATGACTCCCTTGTGAAAGAAAAAAAATGTCTTTAATTTTGATCATTCTTGTGTTGGACAGCCTTATTTGCATTTTGCCAACATTAACTTCACACGCATCATCCTAACTAATTATGATTTGTAACCTGTGATATCTTAGCACTATTATCACAGAACATAATAGTGAAAAGCCAACTGGTTTAAGCAACAAGGAGAACTGGAAATAACCCTGCTTTTAATCTACCTATTCCTGTGAGACCTTGACGTTGGGAAGAGACAGCTCCTCTGGCTTTGCTAAGCTGAACTTCATGTCATGCCTATTTGGCGCAGGAAGCAGCACTTAAACCAGACTCTAACAAATGGGTAGAGAGGAGGGGAAGAGAATAGACTCTCCTTTGGGCACCTCATTTTTTCTCCTTTGAAGTTGGGATTCCTTGGGTGAATCTTTCATCACAGAAAAAGATAAAATTATATAATAATTTAAAACTACAGCTCCCTAAATGCCAGGTTTGTAGAATTGTTTTTGTTTTGTTGAATTGTCCATGGATAAATAACACACAGAAATTGCTCCACAAATCATGGATAAATGAAGGCAGGAAGGAGAGAGAAGATTGAATTTCTACTACACAGGGGAATTGTTGATACCTGTCTGCCCAAGAGCTAAGAGAGATAGAAGGAGCAGACTGGCTTTGTGCTCAGACAGTCCTCGGGCAAAATCCAGGTTCTGCCACTAACCAAACTTGGACTAGGCACATCACCTCTTTGAGCTTCCGTTTACTTATCTGTAAAAGTGGGACAGTAATACCTCTGTATTGTGCAGAGCTATATTACATCTGGATTGATTGATAGATAAATAATAGGTTATTCATGTGAGAGTATCCCGCACAATGTCCAGTTATGAGACACTCAATGTTTTCTTTCCCAAAGTCCCTTAAATGGGAAAAACTCCATCCTCCTCATTTCTGCAACACCTCCCTTCTATTTTTTATTATTACAGAAAACTTGTGCTGTGTGGGCAGTTCAATAAGAAAGAAGGAAAGAAAGAAAGAAAAAAAGAGAGAAAGAAAGATACCCAGGAAGAAAAAATTAAAACCCTGTGAAAATTTTCATACTTCTTCACCAAAGGAAGTACTGTTATTGCTGCTGCTCCTTCTTCATGCATTCATTTGAGTACCTATGTCTATTCCTAGACCCCCTAAGGTAAATTTGGGTACTGGGCAGCTTAGAGAGGCAGGATAATACAAAGGTTAAGGATCTGGGCTCTGAGGACAGATAGCCTGGGCTTGACTCTTAGTTCTGCAAACAATCAGTTTTGTAACCCCTAGTAAATGAATTAACTTCTCTGTGCCTTAGTCACTTCATCTGTAGAATAGAGACACCCACCACATTTACTTCCTAAAGTTGTTAACAGTTGACATAGTAAAGCGCTTAGAATAGCAGCTGGCTCACAGTATTAATAAATACTCACTGAATCTTTTCTTTTATCCCTATGGTTGACCTCATTTCACAGATGAATACGCAGGACCAGAGAGGCTGTGACTTACCCAAGGTCACACAGCAAGGAGTAAGAACAAAGCTTATATCTTCTGCCTCAGATCTAACTCTTCCTTCTCCCGCCACACTGCAAAGGGAAGGAGAAGGTTTACTGTGAGGCCCATAAGCAGAGACAACTTTAGGAGCCACCACGAATGATGTGCAGCTTTTAGAGTGGATTCTTTGTAAGTTCTTAGAATAAAGAACTCATCTTAATCCATTTGATATTCCTGGTGCACACACAGTGTCTGGGACAGGGTAAATGCCAAGGGAATATTCGTAGAAAAAATGGATAAAGAAATCAATAAGAAAATTGGGATTAGAAATCGTAACAGTATTAGGACTTTAGGACCCTCATTAGTGAACCACGTCCTGTCCATTAGTCGAGAGGGGACATCTAGAATTCTAAGGCAGAGAAGGAACAGACAGCCCTATACTAAGAAAGTGATGCTCAGGTACAATCTATTGGAAGGGAGAAGGGCACACTCTTCTTGATTTTGGAGAGCACATCTCCGGTGAGGTGTGTCCTGGGAGGGGAGATTGTAAATGAACTTAACAGCTTCTTGCAAGGCCTTGCCCCTCTCTACAGCCACTTCCGCCCAAGCTTGGTAGACAGCAGAAATCACATGATTAGCCAGGAGAAGCAATGGCCAGAGTTGCCCTAGTGAGAAGGAGCAGTCTCTTCATGGAAACAGCTACATTCTCTTCTCATGCCAAGTTGTAATAAGCATCGTATTTGGGGTTCACAGGCCTCTTCCTGTCTGTGACCACATTGGAGCCCCTCAAGATAGCTACAAGGTAGGAAGGGCAGAGTCAAAGATCCTAATCTCACCGTCGTGAGCACTGAGGGCCGGAAGCAAGAGAGACTTGCCCAGGGTCACTTAGAGAGCTAGGGTCAGAAGCAGTCCCTGACAGCCAAGTCATCCACGTTCTGGATGAGCATGTGGCAAATCCCACAGCTCAGGCTGCCTAGTGGGTCAACAGGATTCTCTAAACAATTAGAATTTTCCATGATGGCTTGCAATGTCCCATCAGGGAATGAGTCCCCATCACTGGAAATTTCTAAGCAGTCTGGTGACTAGGAAGACACTGTAAGGCTGAAGCGAGCCCTGGTTAAAAGGGTGGACCAGACCATTGGCTCCCAAACTCCCAATACATTAGAATCACCCAAGGGACATGTAGAATGCAGGTCCATTGGCCCTACTCCTCGGTATTCTGATTGCAAACATTTCTGATGGAGCTCAGAAACCTGGCTTATTCTTAGAAGCACCCAGGGGTATTAGTTTGCTAGAGCTGTTGTAACAAAGTACCACAAATCGGGTGGCTTAAACAACAAAAATGTGTTGTCTCATAGTTCTGGAAGCTAGAAGTCCAAAATCAAGTTCTGTTCCATGCTTCTCTTCTAGCATCTGGTGTTTTCTGGCAATCTTTTGCTTTCCTTGTCTTACAGTTGCATTACCCTGATCTTCTGTCTTTATGTTCACATGACATTCTCCCGATATAAAAATCTGTTTCACTTTTATTATTTTGTATGCTCACAGTCATATTGGATTTGGGCTCGCCTGTCCTAATGAACCTTATCTTCACCTGATCATCTGTAAAGATCTTATTTCCAAATAAGGTCATATTCACAGGTACTGGGCATTAGGACTTCAACATCCTTTTGAAGGACACAATTCAACCCATGGCACCAGATGATGTCCATGTGCAGTCATGGGTAAGAACCAATATTGTAAGACCAGAGCTTTTCAAATGGACTGTCTGTAAGAACCCCCAGGGGATCTTGTAAAACTGCAAATTCTGACTCAGTGGGTCTGGGGGACCTGAGAGTTTGCTTTTAGAACAGGACATACCGATGCTGCAGGTCCAGAGACCACACTTTGAGTAGTGAGAGCCTTTTCAAGACAAGATTCCTATGAGATCCAGAAATGACTGCCAAGCAAATAGAAGCTCTTTGCCTCATTTCTCTAGTAAGAAGGGCTTTTAGAGAAAATTTATATTACCTTATTTATTTTTAATCTCACAACTGAGCATACAGCAAAAAAAAAAAAAAAAAAAAAAAAAAAACCCTGCAAGTGGGACTCTGGATCCTCCAAGCCTGTCCCACAGAGAGAGAGCAGGCTGGTAAGAGCACCCATGCTGGGGTGGAAGGCTTGGATGGGGCTCCAAAGCTCTGGAAAAGGTTTTCCCTCATTCTTATCCCTCCTTCCCCTCCACTTTGGCCTGTTTAATCTTATACACTCAGGGCTATTTTGTTGTCCTTGTGCTGCCCTCCTTCCTCCCCACTCTGCGCCCACCCCCACTATCTGTTAGCCCAGCCCAGCCTTAACCTCTGAACCTCGGGGCGGGGTGCAGCCGGCTCCCAGGAAGTGGCAACCTTTGGGTCACCCAAGTGACTCCCCAAGTCACCGGCCAGCATGTCACCGCCCCACAAGGCCAGCCCACAGCTGCGGAGGAGCCCACCCCAGCCGCCGCCCTGGGAGCGAGCGCCCCGCCCCCGCACGCGCCCGCGGGTGTCACCGCGCCCACAAAGGAGCGGCGGCGCAGCCGGGCACAAAGACGACAGCTGCGCGCCAGGGCCGGCCAGGCCTCCGCAGAGGGGCGGCTGCCCGCTCCTCACGGCCTCCTTAATTTATTTATAGATGCGCTGCCTCTTTATGTGGCCTACTTAAGGACGCCTTTCCATAAATACATAGAAACGGATGTTATTCTAGAAGCCACCAATAATAGTCACAGCTGTGGAGGTTGCTTGCTGCTGGATTAACAGCCCGGCCTTGCTATCATCACCCCGTCTTCCAAAAATAGAAAATAAAATTAAAAGCGCAGTGTGTTTTGTTTTGGTTTGAGCGTATGCGGGAGAGAAATCCTGTTCAACAAAGAGATGTTTCTTTGAGAACAAAGGCAGGAATTTCGCAGGAAACAGAAAATTCTGAAGCCAGGAGGCTTTGCCTCTGCAAACGGCTGTAGCCGGGCCTCTGGGCTCCTTAACTATGAGCATCTGTTTGACCCAGACACAGCCCTCTTCTTCCGGGAGCCACACGTGGTCCATGTCGCAACAAAATATGATGTGCCAGACCCCATTCCGGCTCTTTCTGATCCACTTACCCGTTTGGGGGGTTGGCTCTTTGGAGTCCAGGGGCTGAGAAAGAATCAAATCACCACGGAGCTGTGAAAAAGCCCCTGGCCTGCATCCCTTTGTTATTTCTCCCAGTTTGTCCTACAGACCCTTAATTCTGTTATCTGGCTGTAATTTGGCGCTGTGTCTCTCCAGCATTCTTCCCTTTATTCTGCCCCCCCTTTTTGTTGAATCGATTGACTCATCTGTAATTGGATTTTCTCTGGCTCTTACCAGCTATTAAAAGTAGCTGTGCGTGTGCGTGTGTGAGTGCGCGTGCTTTCTAACTAGGCCACGCTTCCCAGCGCCTCGCAATCTTCAATCCAAGTATGAATTCAATTCCCCAATTCCTTGGGAGGCAGCCGGGAGCTGCAGAAAGAATACAAGCTTTGGAAGCAGACAAAATCATATCATGTTTTGTTTGGTTTGTCTCGTTTAAGGCTGACATTTATCGAGTTCATGCTATGTGCCAGGCGTTCTTCCAAGCACTTTACAAGCATTAATGACCCACACCACATCCTTTTAAGGCAGGTACTCTTATTACTCCATTTTACAGATGAAAGCAAGGAGACAGAAGGGGGTTAAGGAACTAGCCCAGGGCCACACGCCAGAGCTCTTGATCATGATGCAATTTTCCCAAGCTTTGCCCGTTTCAAATCCCTGTGAACTTGGACGTGGCTCATTTTTTTTTTTTTTCTGCCTCTGTTTCTACATCTGCAAAATGAATAAGAGTTGGTCTCCCTCACAGGGCATCTGTTAGCATGTACTGAGGGCACAGTGCCTGATCTGCAATGGGGATTAAACTCGGTGTCCTAGATCCCAGTGCTAGGACAACACCAGGGAGTCCAGCAACCCCTGGGCGGTGGATTAGACCAAAGACTAAATAAGGGAACCCTGGGAGCAAGAGGACAGAAATAGAGTGCTGTTCCCTGGTGTTTGTGAACACACTGCGATCTTTGCTTTGGAGGAACACAAACAGAAACCAAGCAGATCACTTAGAGAATCACTACAAAGATTCTGCTGCTGACAAGCAGGGTGACTTTAGACTCCAGCCCTTCGCTGTCCTGAATGTAAAATGACAGGGTGGAGCTGCTGATGACTGAGACCTCTTCTGCAGCCATCTCAGGGGACAGGCTGGGTGCTGTTACCTCAAGGCTGTGTGTATAAAGATATACAGGAGGGTTTTCAATATAATTACCAGATTCCTTCTTATATCGGGTTAAGATCTGTTCTTTAAGTCAAACTTTCAAAATCAGTCCCAGAAACTATGAATAGAATTGGTTCCACCCCACACCCTCCTGCTTCCCCTCTTTCTACCAGATCCTCTCGCTGTTCAGAGAGACACAAAACCCAATTTTGTCGCTCAAGGGGTGGAGTGAGGAATTAACCTCTTCTGGGAAACTGCAGAGTAATATAATTTCATAACTTCCAACATTTGGCAAACTCCACAGGCAATATTTGCAAAAGCAATTTTGCAATGCCACTTTTGTTATCACTTCAGTATTTTTGATTCTTTTCCTTGGGAAATTTCCAGTGTTGAAAATTGTACAGATTTTGAGATTTAATTCTAAATTTCCCCCAAACCCACATCATTCAAAAGGTAACATTCTTTTATAAATTAAAATATGTGTGTATTAACTCTGACATAGCTAAAAAATATAATCTGATCAAACTGTAATTGCACAGACTAATAATTACAGCATTGTTTGAAATCATAGGTAATTCTCAGCAACTTACATATCCAACTATGAGGAGTTGAGTCAACAACTCGGGGCATCTCAACAGTACTCTAGTCACCACTAGGCAGGGCCTGGAGGCAGCAGGGAGCAGGGAGTGACCTCAAGTGGATATGAAATGTTCTGAAATTCAGTAAGAGGGTTATACAACCTTGTGAAACCCTAAAAATCGCTGAATTGTACACTTTAAAAGGGTGAATTTTATGATATGTGAATTATCTCAATAAAAAAGTGAGAAATAAGATCGGTGGAACTCTTCGTAGATTAAGAGTCAATAAACTATGATAGGAAATTTAAAAAACGATGTTGTAGAAATGTACTTATTGACATAGAATACGGCTCAATATATTAAGTGGAGGGGAACATAATCATGTTCCAAGTGAGCAAATATGACACATTTTGATGAAGAAAGATCTAGAATATATACCAAATTGTTAACTGGTTATTTTTTAGATTACAGGTGATTTTTATTTTTTATTTTATTTATTTATTTATTTTGCCTCTCTAGGGATATGTACTTTTTTTTAATTTTTAACTAGGGGAGAGAAAAAAAAGAAAGCTGCTCCAGGGGGTAGGGAGGATACATGGCAGATGGAAAAGTTTTACTTTGGACCTTCCGCCAACCAAAAGTGAACAAGCGTCAACAAGGTTTTGCTTTGTGCTGTGTTTCGGGACAGCCCTCATCTGCAGGCAATAGGACAAAACACACAAGACTTCAATGTTTACTCGTCTCTTTCACTTTGATTGGGAAAATGAAGGGACTGTTCTCCTCCTGATATAAATTGCCAACAAAGCCAACTTCACTTATCAACCTCTTTTTGATACACATAACTGAGTTTCATCTAGTATCAAGGAGACCTTCTTAAATCTGTTTTTAGTGATTACTGGTTGGTTGGTTCTGTTTCATTGACATCACCTTCCTATCAAACAGGAAAGGGATTTGGGGGGGAGACCCACATCTTAAGGATGTGGTGAGCATTGTGAGGGAGAAGGGATTACCTCTATCCCTTTTTAGGGAGAGGCAAAGATATATGCTGTAACCAAAATGTCTAAAAAACAAATCTGTTATCGGGAGGTGGGCAGGTGGAAGGGGAAGGAGGGGAAGGGTATGTACTTACATGGTGGGTGCAGGGCGCACCACTTGGAGGCTGGGCACGCTTGAAGCTCTGGCACAGCAGGGTGGGGAGGGGGGGCAGGGGCAAGATATGTAACCCTAACAATATTTATACCCCCATAATATGAGGTAATAAAAAAAAGGGAAAGGAGAAAAAAAAATGGTGTTTTTGGAGTCCCTGCTATAGATCAGGTGTGTTTCAGGCAGCACTGATGGAGACGTTAACTTGACGTCAACAACACGCCCAGGAGGTGAGTGTTGGGACCTGCTCTTGTCAGAGACACGGAGAAGCTGGGAGGACAGCCTCCCCCGAGGGTGGCCGCAGGGCCAGAGTATGAATGCCAGTGCGTCTGACTCCCAGGAATCAAGTTCTAATCCTCTACAGCCCTCCTCTGCTTTTGTTCCCACAAGGTCCTTGTAGCCAACTAATTATCAAACAGAACCATAGATTTCTGGAACAGCTTCTATGAAATGAAATTGATCAGCTGCCAAACAACTCACTTACTGAATTGCCAGTGCTCAGCCCTGACCTTCCTCATTGAGGATGAAGCCCCCAGCACTCACTGTGTGTGCTGAAAACATAATATCAGAGGGAGAAGGAGCAAGGGGGAGGGAGGAGGGGGAGGGAGGAGGGGGAGGGGAGGAAGCCAGCCTCTTTCTCTTGCTGCTCCTCCACCCATCAAGGGCTCCCCCTGGCCCCTGCCCCCTCCTCCCCTCAGCCCTGCAGTTGGTCCCATTATCCCTTCCACCCCAGCTAATTATAGTCACTGATTACCTAACAGCAAGCCCTACTGTCACCTGCCTTGGCCTGACAGATTATGCCATCTGGGCCACGTGGCCAGAGTCTGAGAGCCATGAGAGGTCACAGAGAGGGGCAAACGGCTCTGAATGAGAAGAAATGTGTTTACAGCCCTGACAGCTGACTGGGCCATTAAAGGGGCTTTAGCTGTGTGTTCCCAGCTGAAACCCCTCTCCAGGGGCCTCGCCACCCAGCGCTATTAGCTGATGGATGTGGCTGCATATAGCCACAGTTCCAAATGTGGACACACTATGGGACCGCATCCTCTCCTAAAAAGGGGAGGAAAGGGACTCAGGAGAAAACTGAGGGCTAACAGTTGTTGGAGGTCCTTGTTGAGCAGACGCCAGAATATACCTGCAGAGGAAATACTCCGTTGGCCAGCATTCTGAGAAAATATAGTATCTAAATACATGTTCCATTTCCTGTGTTTATTACACATTACCTTAAATATTTGCATGAAACACATTTTATAAAGTTAAATAAACTCCATATGGTGACTTCCATTTTATTGTTGATTCTTATGTCCTTAGCAGCAGGCATCTGTCTCAAACTTTAATGTGCCCATGTATGACCTGGGAATCTTACTAAATGCAGATTCCAGATCTGTCCATGGGGGGGAGGGGGGCAGTAGAATGCAGATTCTGTGTTTTTTAAGGAGCTCCTGGAGGAAGTTGAAGTCACTGGTCCATGGAACCAGTTAGTTATTGAATGAAATTAAATTAGTGAATTAACATTATATAAAAATCTCATGGATTAGTATTTCTCAAACTGTGTACTACAAAAAACTAGTTATCCAAGAAAGCTGGCTCCGCACCAATGGGTTATCAGTCAAGTAAGTTTGGGAAGCCCTACATACTCTGGGTCCCCAGGAATTCACGATGCAAGTGATTAGTATATTGGAGCTGAGCAAGCCTGCAGTGATCTGTTCCACTTTAGATGTGAACAGTTTGCATTCTACTAAAAAGTTTGGTACTCTATGCCCTAAATTTTTGTTGCAATCCTTGCTGAGTATTTCGTACTATCCTGATTGCTTAACCTGTCCAATAATTTCTTGAGTTGGAAAATGCCTTCTCAGCCACACACAGTTATTCACATGGAACACACACACACACGGAAGAAAGACTTTGAGGCTGCAAAGCAATGCCCATATGAGGTACTGTCATAGAATTTGGGCCTTTTGACCGATAGTTCCCTTGGATAGCTTATGAGTACAAATGAGTACAGCCTGCCTGGCTTAGCCAACTCCCAGCTTGAGGAGGAAGCAGAAATGAATGAGAAAAAAAAAAAAAAAAAACAGGGAAATGGCCCCAGGAGAGGAGAGCCTGAGGACTGGAGATAGAGCAGGTCTGGAGGCCAGATAGCAAAGGCAGGTAGTCTCCAGAGTATAGGAACGAATGTTATCAAGACTGATTTGCTTTAAATATAACTTTAAAAAAAGTTTGCCAAACTTCTTCCTAAAAATGTTTTACATATCATGAAATGCTCACCATATAATAGCAAATAGAAAATAAAGCATATGACAAAATGGAAGACACAATGTGATCACAGCTTATGTGTGTGTGTACAAGTGTGTGTATGTGTATGCTCGCAAGTGACCCTGCACACGACTTTGAGGGAGTATGGTTTAATCATTAAGAATGCTAACTTTGGAGTCAGGCAATGTGAGGTTCAAATCGCAGCTCGTCCAAGTTTCTTAACCTTTAATTTCTATCCTCTGTGAGATGGGGCTGACAATTCCCACCTCACAGGCTTATGTGTGAATTAAATGAGATAATGTCTGGCAAGCACTTAGCACATTGCCTGCCTCAAATTAAACACTCACCAAATGAGAGCTATGATTGTAATTAATATAGAAAAAGACTGGAAGAAAATGCACAAAATGTTCACAGTGGGTCATCTCTGAGTGATGAGTTAGAAATGATTTTTATTTTTTTGTACATTTCTGTATTAGTCAAAATTATTCAAAGAATGAATATAATTTTTAAAACCAACAAATTATAAAACAAGCTTTGTGAAGTAAAATGTTAATCATAGTTTTCTGATGGGTAAAATGTGAGTCATTTTTATTTTCTCCTTTATGCTTTTCAATGTTTCTCAAATTGTCCACAATGCATTCGTGTTAACAATTTTTTAATATGAAAGCCAAGCTCATACATTTTTCGATATTTTGGATAAATACAGGAATATTCTGAAAAGAAAATAAAAAATCAATTATAGTCCCATAATTTTTTGTTTTTATTATTCTTTGTTTAAATTTATAAAGTACAAATTCACTTTTAAATGAGTGGTCCGCTAGAATTGTGCAGTACCTGACATGGACAGCCACATTCAATGGTACTAAAATAGTCCCCCACTGCCCACTTCCCATCCCAGTCCCCAGAAAAAGCCACTGATAAGTTTGATATAAGTTCTTCCAGTATAAGACACACATGTGCATGTATGTGTATGCTCATATGATTAGGTAAAAATATCTACATAAGAAAATTCAAGAAAGATTTTGAAGGCCCCTTAAATGTAATGAATATAGAGACAACCAGTACCTCAAGATCAACTCTAGGAGGGAAGGCTCCTTCTTTATGTTCTCCATGTGTGAATTTAGTGTAGCAAATGTGCATTGAGCACCTACTCTCTTATAGGCCCTACGCAATTTACTAAACAAAGATTAAGAAGACACAAGTTCTCTGGTCTCAACTAACTCCCAGTCTACCATGTAAATGCACATACTACAAATTTTTGCAGTGCCATGTGGCACATACAATACTAGAAGTTGATAATAGGTCCAGAGGCAGTAAAAGCAGAGTGAATCTCTCCTTCTGCAGGAACTTGGGAAGACTTCCTGGAGAAGGGCCTCTCTGACTTGATTCTAAAAGGTTATAAATCCTGGTTCCTATCAGATCTACACAACTTGAAGTTCCCCCACTTTCATCATGTCCACTTGGGTCACTGGTCTTGGACGTGGGCTGGAGCACGTTCCCACACTTCTTCTCCTGGCCAAACTCTACTCATTCTTCCAAACTTAACCAGAAGTCACTTCCTGGAAGCCTTCTATCACTACCTAGGCTGAGGGAGGTGCTCCTTCTTTCTGCTCGTGAGTCTTTATCATAACTTACCTTAAACTGCTTAGTTACATGTCTGTCTCCCTACAGGACTGGAAATGACCTTTGTGTGATGGGGCAGGACTCTACACCTGGGGACAACTGAAGACCATACCTGGTACACAGTCAGTGCCTAATCAGTGTTGCCTGAGAAAAATAGTGCTAGAATAGCATTGCATTGGACCCATAATACTTATGGCCACTGCTAGCACAAAGAAACATTTGTGGTCATTAGAAAACGCCTCCTTGGAGTCAACCGATTCAAAAAAAAATGATCCTTCTAGTAGCACATAGTTCCTCAGGTGCATAGTTGAGCAACCAGACAGTGCTTTTGTGCTTATTGGAAGAAGTCGCTGTTCATCCTGGCTGCTCCTCCAGGCTGAGCAGCCCTGAGCAAGTAGAGCAGAAGCTGGGTTCCAGTCCTGTGCTGGAGATATACTGTCCACGATAGCCCAGATAACAGAGTGATGAATAGGATACAATTCCTCCTCACAAGGAGCTTGAAATATGTTTAATTCACAGTCAAGTAAACACACATAATGAGTGAGTACTTATAAAATGCAGAGCGAATGAATGAATGGAATGTTATTAATAAAAAAGAATAAATTTTCTCAGATTAATTTTGAATGGATTCAGTTCAGTCCTACTCTGTGTCTGCTTTGTGCTTTTATTGAATCCTCACGTGGAGGGTTCTGATTCTTTATCTTCCTGGCTAAATGTTATGGAGGCCTTGAGCTTGTTTTCAGCAGGTTGAGTTTCCTGGTACACAGAACTCCAAGGGCAGGTGGAGCCTTAATCAGCGTTACAAGGGCCCTGCCAGTGCTTTTATGGAAACTGACTCACCTTTTCTTTGGCCGGGTTGCTCATCACGGTGCCCTTGTCTCTCCCCACTGCTTTCAAGTGAGGTCTTTAATACACATGCACACCATTTTATGTGGGCAGAAGCAGTGATTAGTAGCAGCCTCACTTGGGTGTCTCATCTGGAGGGTGGTAATGAACAAGATCTGACTCAATGTTACCCACAGCACTTTGCACAGGGTAAGCACTCCCAATGTCCTGGAAGCGGTATTTCCAAGCTAAATCTCCTATGTGGTAGATAAGATGAGCAGATCATAGGGCAAGACAGATGTTGCAATCACCCAGGAAGCGTCAGTGAGTTGCCCAAGGCTATCTCACCAGGGGTAAAAGGCCAGGCTCTGGCTCTGGAGTCACAGGCCTGACCCTAACCAAGGGCTCTTAAGTGCCATGTACAGGTGAATGGCCACCAGGAGGTGTCTCTAAAATGCCTCTGAGGGCCTCAGACATCAAGAACAGTAGAATCAGCAGTGTCATCAAAGAGCAAATTATAGCCCAAGGTTGTTTTAAATGCCTGTGAGACCAGTCTTTTGCTTAGCAATTGCAAAGCCTCCACTTTGTCTTGTGTCAGGGCTGTTGCAAAACTGTCCTCACTAGGCGGTCCAGACTCACCACCCCCAATCTTGTTTAACTCACTCTGAATTTTTTCCCCCAGACAACACTGGAATCAGACCATTCCTCTGCAGGAAAGACATCCTCATCTCTCAGACTGTCCCCCAGAGGCCGCCACAGCTCCTTAGCCTGGAGTTGGAGAGCCTCTTGGAACTGGAACCCCACAATCCTGCCCTTCCATGTCTACACAACACCCCTCTCCACAAAGTCTCTGCTTTAGCCAGAAGGAGGCCTTTCCTGCCCCGTTATATACTTGGTCCTTACCCTCTACCAGCCCTACCCTGGTGATTTTTCCCTGCTCAGAACTGCCTTTCTTTCTGTCTCCGCCCATGCATATCTGTTTTTATCATTCAAAATTCAGTTCAAGCTCCACCTGCCTGTGCAGCCTTCTTGGTCCCCTACAATTGAAGGCTCTGGTTGGATTTTCGCCTTCCCACGGCACTCCTGGACTCCACTTTGGACTGGGCATTTAGAGGATCATTCTCATACCATCACTTATCTTTATGTGGGTGCAGTCACATCTTTTCATCTAGACCTAAGTTCTTTTATCGAGAAAACCACTTCTTCTTTGTCAGCATAATGTGGTTGACAAAATCTCAGGCTCTGGAGTCACAGGCCTGTTTCTAACCCTCTAACTTCCTTTACTTAACTCTCTGGCCTGAAGCAAGCTTTTTTTCCTGACCAAGTCTCCGTTCTCATCTGCAAAAGGGTGATAATAATGACTATGACACAGAGCTGTGTGAGGATTATTAGAGATTTAGATAGAGTAATTATAAAGGACCTGGCATAGCAAATGCTCAATGCATCAGTTACTGTTACCTCGTGAGCAGGCAAGATGCATTTGGGGAATTGCAGTGGCTGTCTGGTGGCTGGAACTTGGGCGGTAAAGGGAGAGTGGACAGAGGTGAAGCTGGAGACCTAGGCCAGGTCCAGGTGATGAAAGGCTCCCTGATCCATGCTAAGGAATTTGGACTGATCTTGAGGACAAGAATAGTCATCAGAAGGTATTAAGCAGGGTAAGGACTGCTCTGATTTACACCTTAAAGACTTCCCTGGCTTCTGTGGGAACATGGTTTAGAGATAGGGCAAGTGGAAGTCAGAAAAACGAGTTAGGGGGCCGTCATCCTGGTGAGGGCTGATGAGGGTGCGAGGCGGTAACCCGGGATGATTTAGTGCATGCCTTCTATCTAAAAATAGTCATCAGATGTGCCCAAGTGAATGAAACCCAATCTCTGTCCTTGGGGAGCTCATGGTCCATTGAGACAGATAAGAAAATTAAGAAAGTGCATATCACGAATGGAGAATAATGGGGAAAGAAATGTGCACCACATGGAAGCAAAGAGAAAGAAACACCCTTTGCCTCTGATGGGATGGAGGCTTCAGGAAGCCTGCAGGGAGGACACAGCCTGGGAGGCTCTATCTCTTCCGAGGGATCCTCTCTGCCTTCTTTAGGATAACTCAGCTGTAAATGATATCGGAATATGGTCCACTGTCTGAGGACAGGAATTCTCACCATGAATCATGGACTAGTAGAGGGGATGGTGGGAATCCTTTTCAAGAATAAGATCCTATGAGTTTTTCAAAATTTCTAAATTCCATTTTCATTTCTATGCTTTAAATCTTTAATCTCCCCTTTGTGGCATAATGTCAGTGTTTTGGCTTTTAGAGGGCAATTATTTGAAGAGGGAAGATAACTTGCTCTCCTGTTTTATCTATCGATCTATTTAAAAAGATTCCCTGAAACATTTTTAGCAGAAAACAGGGGCTCTGAAATAAACTGGAATTTAATGTTGTTCCATTAACATTTCAGTAGATGCCAGCAAGAAGCTCAGGCAGATAATCGCAAACAAGGGAAGCAAATGGGGTGTGTTTGCCTTCCACAGGTCTGCCAGAAAGAAAGTGTTTCGAAGTGAGTTGTGTCACCAAAAATTATTCAGAATTATTTGGTCTCCACCATTATGAATTAAAATAGTGTTTATGTTTGGACGAATGGTTTCTAATTGGATTGCCCATTAAGTGATTGAGTGCAGGAGCAGTGATAAACTGGAACCTGATTTAAAAGCCTCAGACAGGAAGGCAGTGATTAGTTGTGGGAGGTGAGAAATACTCGACTCCCGGTTCCTAACTTCAGCTGTGCCAGAAAGGGGCTGGGCAGCCAGGAACTGAAGCAGGGGTGCCCACGGTGCTAATAAAAGCCCACTCTTTTATAGAACGTTTCAAAGCACTTTCTCATGCACCATCTTGTTTGATCTCACCAGCACCCTGAGAAGGACAAGGCAGGCGCCCTTGTTGCCCTCATTTTACAGCTGTGGAGACTGAAGCTGGGATTCAGATGACTCACGAAAGGCACACAGCGAGGGCAGGAAGGGGCTACAACTCAGGCCGCCTCTCTTGACCCTCGATCCTGTGATCTGGCCAATATACCACAAGGCCTCTCAAACACCTTTGAACAGTGGCGGCTCAGAGGAGGGGCCTTGGCAATGGACACATGTATAAATGTAGCTGGCATGCCAGTGGGTATCAAATCAAATGATCACACGGAAACGACCTGGCCTGCTGCTGCCGGGGAGTGGCCGTGGTGAAGCTGCCGGCGCAGCCCACCAGGGCAGCTGTTTGCAGCTGGAGCTCAGAACAGGCCATTTCGCACTTGCCATGGGCCAGGGGAACCCAGGGAAAGAAACCACACAGAGGAAGTCCTCGCAGGAGTGGGACTGAAAGCAGAGCGACTGGGTTTTTGTAGAGAAATGCTGTTTTCTTTGAAGCAGCGCATAAGGCAACACTCAGGGCCCTCCTGTGGTTAGACGAAAACAAATCTTTTGCCATCACCATATTGATAAATATGGCTCACTAATCCATGAGAGAGAAAAACTGGAAACTCTATCAGACCCCACTAAAACCTGACCTCTCAAAGGTTTCCAGTTGGCCTTAGGATAAAATGCAAATTTCTTAGGAGGATCCACCTGGGACAATACCCTGTGTTGTTCCACCCTTGCTTACCTCCTGGGTCGCACCTCACATCACACCCCACACCCCACATAGACGCCCACAAACACCCCACACGTGACTTATCCAGACACCCAGTGCATGTGCTGCTTCAATTCCCTTGCTAATCTCCCATTTCTAGGCCTTGGCCTGTGCTAGCCCTTGCCCCTGCTTAATTTCCTCCTTCCTATCCCAATTGCCTAACTCCTAGCCTGTCCTTCAAGTATCAGCCCACGGGTCATTTCCTGCAGAAAGCATCTCTCCAACACCTCCACCCTTACCAGGCTAAGTTTGTCCGCCACGCTCTCCAGCTCAGCCTGCCCTTCCTCACACCTCTCTGCAATTGCCTGATTCTTATTCCAGCCTCAACGCCTGGAGATGACGTGATAGCAGCACGACGGACTGCTGGCGTACTCACTATGGTAACCTCGGGCTGGGCACTGTAGTATTTGCTGAGTGATGGAATAGATTAATTCTTTAATTTTAGCTGGTGGTAAAATGTAGTAAACAAAAAGCATTTCTCCTTTATAGGTGGTTAGTTCAGTTGGGCTCAGCTCAACAGAGATCCGGCTGGGCAACCCTCCACATCATGTTACATAAAAACCTGATTAGACTATTAGAGTCAAGGTTCTGCCGCATAAATGAGCAACAGTCCTATTTACAGAATTCTGTCTTAAGGAGGCTTATTTCAGTGTGGGTGTGATCCAAGTTACAAAGGGCTTTAAATAATTGGGAAAGACATTATCTTTGGAAAGTAAAATCCAACCCCTGTACCTTGGTTCTTGCCAAATATCTCCCACAACCCACATTAAGTGGATTACTTTGTCCTTAATCACATGCTAAATGCCTGCATCTGTGGCTGGCATCAGCTGAGTGGGAGGCAGCTGCAATCCCCATGTAGCCCTCCTGCTATTGCAGCAGGAAAGCAACTGGTTAAAGAATTCCCACTAGTGGATGAGCAACAAGACAATACAGGTTAAGATCTTCATTCATTCATTCAACATTAGTTAATGATCAATTATATTCTTGGTACTGAAAACAGAGAAATAAGGCACATTCCCCTTCTCTGAAGAGTTGTCTAGAAACAAAAAAAGAGCTTAGAGAACTAAAAATTCCTTAAAATTGCTTAGCCTTCACTTCTCAAACTCTATTGTGTTTTTTAAATCACCTGCATGTCATGCTAAAATGAGGATCTGGTTCAGTAGGTCTGGGGTGAGGCCTGAGATTCTGCATTTTTAAGAGGCTCGCAGATGACACTGATGCTGGTAGGGGACCACACTTGGAGCAGGAAGCATCACAATATGATCTACAGGGAGAGGCAATAATCGTATCCTCATGACCTCATTTGATTCTCGCAGGAACGCTGGGAATGGATAGGAGAGGTCCTTTATGGCTCCTTCACAAACAAAAACATTGAATATAGGAGAAATCACTATTTTCCCAGTGGTATCACAAGTGTTAAGGTCTGGATTCAATTGTTCATTCCCAGGACCCCAAATCTCCACCTTAACTCCCTTCACTGCCCCCTACCCTTAGCTGCTGACTACAGCCGGGACTCTTCTGTCCCTGGACACAGATGTGGCATCCACCGGGGACCTTCGAAACCTCACATTGGCTATGTCGACAGCAACAGCCCCCTCTTCTCTGTGATTGGCTTCTTCTGACCTTCACGGGTTTGGCGACTCACGGGACAGTGGACTGAGGAGTGGAATAAGAAGGGAATTTGGAGAATACAGGAGAGCTTACCACCTCTGGGTCTCAGGGAGGTCTCTGAGCACCTGTCATCCCCTCTTTATTTTCACTGTGTCCTTGAACACATTACCCACAGCAAACAAGCCACCGTCCCATGGGGAAAGCAAGACCACTGCACTTGGTGAGCACCTACCATGTGTAAGACGTTGTGAAGGTGTTTTCCCTGAGTTATCTCATTCAAGAGGTGCAATGTGGGTTAAGAGCTTCACTCATACATGCATCCATTCATTCAACACAAGTTAAACTGTGTTCTAGGGCTAGGCACTAACTAGAGATAAATATAAGATATATTCCTTCCCTTCAAGGGACGCTCTGAGCGAGTGATTGACGTGTTAAAAGTCACCCAGCTAGCAAGTGCTACAGTAGGGACAGGAACCACCACTTCTCCAGCCTAACCCCACCATTTTTTCCAACCACAACAAACCCTGTAGACCAGCAGTCCGCACCATCTTCAAAATCTCTAAGTAACGCAGAGGTTATGATTCAGCGGTTCTGCAAGAGGCCCTACTGTCAGCATTTTTACCATCCCACCAAGGGATTCTGATTTGAGCAAACTTCAGATCATACTTTAAGGGCAATGGCCTCAGACGGACTATAGAACTCAAGCAGGAGCACTGCACATCGTAGGCCACCCTGAGAACCCGCATGGTACAGAGAGAGCAGACATCCTCCCACCTTGGAAAGACTGAGTTGGTTGGAAAGAAGAGTGCAATTATTGCGTCCAGCCAAATTTGGAAGCCATCTAACAAGTGTTACGTCTGAGGTCAGGAATGCAGCCCTGCCAGAATGCTGCAGGACTGGCAGGGTGTGTGGGGGTGGGGAAGCTCGAGAGTCCCACCCCCACGCTCACATCACATCATGTTATTATGACCAGTGTTCCTCCATGCTGGTGTCCATGGTGTCATTATCACTTTATGGTTCCCAATCCCACAATCTTAAGGGATGGGCCACTTGGGTCCTTACGTAGGCAGATTCCCTCGGTGTTACACTCCCCCCACCCAAGTAACAGCACAAATGGGGTTAACCCCAGGCAACTGGACCCTACAGGCAATCACCTGGAGCCACCAACTTGGACACAGAGTGTAAGCATAATGGACTCATCTTAACAGATGAGCTTAGCCCAGATGAGCTGGAGACCACCCAGATGGTGGGAAGAGCAATGGGCTGAGAGATGAGAGTCCTGGGCACCAGACCTAATCATTGACTGCAGAACCTTCAGCAAGTCATGTTCCCTTTCTGGGCCACAGTGTGTCCTCATGAGTAAGATCCTTCGTGGCTCTGCTTTTCTCAGAGTTCTTGATTTTACTACAGGCTAAAGGCACTTGCTCAGCTTGAAATGGGATCCACTCCTGGCTCTTTTTTCATAGTACCCTTCCCTCCTGGAAGACCAGTCCACTCCTGCCCCCAGAAGGTGTCTGAGTGTCTCTCATCTGATGCCCTCCTTTCCCCTCTCCTCATTGCAAGGGTACTGGGATATCTTGTAGAATCAAGATTTGACTCAGGAAGGGAGAGAAAATGGACATATCCCAACAGCAAGTGTTTGTAGCCCTTAGTTCTTAGATGCTGCCATTAGCTTGAGTCAGCAACACCACCTTCCAGGTTTTGTGTCTTTCTTCTTTAATTATTAAATTTGGGGAGAGGGAGAATCTCATTGGCCTTGGTAGAGCTGGATGCCTACTCCTGGCTCAATCAGGTACAAAAAGGGGGCAGGTCACTAAATGGAAACATGACCAGTTAGACTCCACTGCATGTTAGAGGCAGTACTCAGAAAATGAGGCTGCCATACCTAGGTTGAACACACCAATGATTCCTGGGGGAGCGGAGGCTTTCCTGTCCTCCCAACTCATCCCCAATTACTGAGGCTCCATCCTTTCCTAGGCCTACATGTAAAACACTGAGACCCAGGCTCCTGCAGAATGCAGAACTCATAGCTGTGCCAGGTCACAGAACAGCACTGACCATTCTAACCTCGATCCTCACACTAGCAGCTTCTCCTCGAGGCATGTTGTTCTCTCTGCTTCCAGGGGTAAGCCCTCACTTGGAATTCATGAATTCTGGAGTTGGGTAGAACACTGGCTATGACCTACCCCAGCAGAAGGGTCAGTCCACTGCTATCTTCCAGAAATCCTGTGAGTAAACCTTTGTGGAACATTTATTATACTGCAAAGGTCTGTGCTAGGTACCGGGGATGAAGATAAGCCCATATGTAGATAAGCTCTGCTTCTAAGGGTGCCAAAGAGAAGAGAGAATAGAAACAGATTACAATATCACAGTTCCTAAATGCTCTCAGGAGCCAAGCACAGAAAGCAGTGAATAAACTTTGGGGAAGGAAAAATGTCAGGAAAGCATTTCCAGGCAAGGCGACACCTAGCTAGATTGTGTCTTAAATAATGAATGGAGGTCAGCCAGAAGAAAGGATGGCAGAGAATTCCAGTCATGAGGAACAGCATGTGAAAAGGGTCAGAAGCATTCCGCTACTCAGTGACGGAGGGGAAAGGGGAGATTGTCTATGTGAGATGAATGAGTGTGTGAGGCACAGAGTCCAGTGAAGATGAAGCTGGAGGGCTGGGAAGAGAACAGATCATGTCAGACTGTGCCAACCATGCTTAGCCTGTCAAGGGGTATAGAGGAGGGAGTGGGACTGGAAGACAAAAATGATTACAGTTCATCCAGACCAGAGGTGATGAAGATAGGCCACAAGGTACAATTAAGCCAAGACCTAGAAGATAAGAAGGAGCCAGCCATGGGAGACTCAAAGAGAAGAACATTCTAGGCAGAGAAACAAAAAACACAAAGTCCCCGAGGAGAGAAGATGCATGGAGGGGTAGACAGTGGGCTGGGGGAGGCAAATACTGAGGTTCATCCTGTCAGCAGGCAGGCATTGGAATTTTTTTCCCAAGGAACCCTGGAGAGCATTCTAAACAACCAATTTACATGATCTTATTAGCATTCATTTTTTAAATTCTATTCCTCATCATCCGGACAATGAACTGAAGGGAAGCGAGAAAGCAAACAGGAAGAGCGAGCAGGGCTTTATCGATATGTTCCAGGCAAGAATGATCAGGATGTGGCCAGCGAGTAGAGTGATTTGGGCAGACTGGAAAGTATTTTGAAGGCAGAATTGTCAGAAATAGCTGATGGCTTAGATAAGGGCTGACAAGGGAAGAAGAAAAGACTTGACTCGTTGGCAAGTACAGCTGAATGTACAATCATGCCATTTACTGAGCTGGGAAGACTGGCAAAGGGAGCAAGGTTTGATTTGAGGGGATAGATGGAGGCAGTATGGAATCAAGAGCTCTCTTTTGAAGGTGTGATGTTTGAGATGCATTCTAGGCCACTAAGTGGAGATGTCAGGTAGCGGATGGTTTTATAGGTTTCACTTTGTTGAGAGAGACTTCGAGTTGAGTACCATCAGTCTACAGATGGCATTTGAAGACATGGAACTGGATGTGATTATCCAGACAGAGAGTGAGATGGAAGAAAAAGGGATTCAAGATCAAATTTTGTGGCCTTCCAACATTTTAAGATAGAGAAGAAGAGGAGGAAATTGAGTCGGAGTAGCCTGTGAGATGAGAGTAGGGAGAGAATGTGGTTTCAGGGAAGCCAAAAGCAAGAGTAGAGGACAGAGTGGGGTGGTGGGAGAGGAATATATTTTAAGAAGGAAAAAGTGAACAACTATGTCTAATGTTGCAGACAGAGCAGGTAAAATGAGGACTGAGAAACAACCATGGGATTTAGCTTCCTCACCCCTGGGACCACAGCTAGAATGTAGCAGATGCACAATAAATATAAGTTGAATTAATCGAATGAAAGATCTAGCCCAGGAATGACAAATATAGAACAAATATATAGGTTTCCAGGTTACTACAATTGCCTTTTTTTTTTTTTTAATCTGGACTCAGCCTCAGAATCCTAAAACTCAGAGCTCTGGGCAGGCAATATCAAGTAATTGGAATTGTCATGCAAATGTAAGCCTATTTGCCATTCCTAGCATAGACTGCACAATGAACAGGACTTTATATCAGAGCTGTTCAACAAGGGAGCCTCATTAGAGCAGCTTCAGGAGGAACCACAGGCCATCTGCCAGGGTCTTGCAGAGGGAATTCCTGCTTAGATGGGGGCTGAACCAGGTGATCGCTAAGTCCCCTCAGACAGTCCATGGTTCAGATGATGCTTCTCCCTAACATGCAGCTGTTCAAAGCACAAAGGGAAAAATCCAACCCAGTGCAGGGTTAATCTGTGCAAACTAAATCTTTCCTAAGGCTTCCTCCTATGCACTTCTTCTCCCTCTTATCTTTATTGGCCTCCTGAAATGCCTTATCTGCAAAGCCATGATTCTGTTCTAAATCTCTGTCTATGAACACAATTACCATTTCTGCTGCTTCCACAAGGTAAAAATGAATCACAAAATGCAAGACATTAACTTACCTTATCCACCCAGCCATAGGCAGACTGTCTTCATCTCTAAATGATATGCTCCCCTACATAAAATAAAAGCAAACAGTTATATTCTTCAGTCCAAAGTACTTAGCATTATGAAAAGACATCTACTGCAAACAAATCTTGGATCTTTGGAGCCTTAATACTTTGAAATTTATTCCTCTTCACTACCTGGAGGCTCATGGGTCCATTTGTGGACTTTTCCACCTAATACTGCCTTGCAAGCTAATGAGCAGTTGGTTCATTGATGTGCAAGTTGTAGCTCTTCTATTAAGACTCCTACATCCATATTACAGTGGAAAGGGCCAAGAATTAACCACCAGGAGCCTCTCAGTAACCTTCATCTCCTCTCACCTTTATTCATCGCTTCAACAAACATGTACTGTTTGCCAGATTCTACACTATTTTTTTCTAGAATAGAATTTACAGGTACAGCTAGAAATAAGATTTGGTCTTTTTTCCCACCTGGGGGTCATAAACAGGCTTCAGAAGTTCTATATATCCCTCTGAAATGATATCCAAAATGCTGTGTGTGTGTGTCTGTGTGTGTGTGTGTGTGTGTGTGTGCTGTGTGCTTTTACCTCCAGAGAGAAGTTTATAATTTTCATTGCATCTGGAACCCCAAAATATTGGGTATCAATAAGAATCAGGGTTACTTCCCTAAATTGCTCTAGATCTATCCCCTTCCCTACACCCCTCACCTTAGTCCAAGCTACCCTCATCTCATTAGTTAACTGAAAATTGCCTCCTAACTCTCTCCCCGTAACACCTTTCCTTTCCTCCAATTTCTCCCTACACTGAAGCCAGCACGTATTTTCAGATCTCTAATCTGATCATTTCAACCTCTTGCTTAAAACCTTGTAATGACTTCCCACAGCTCTGAGCATAAATGCCAAACCATAAGCTTTCTCATGAGAGTTGGCAATCACAACAACACATCGCTCACTACTATTCTCCCTGCTGTGTGAACTGCAGGCTCACCCAACTTCTTTCTCATCTTCAAATTCTCCATTCACTTTCCTGCCATGGGATTTTGGGTGCATTCTGGGATCTTTACCTGAAAGGCTTCGTCTCTCTCCAAATTGTATTATAGTGATCACTTCTGTCGGCCACTTCCCTGACCTCCCTAAGTCAAACACAGTATTACAAAACCTCATAACTCCATGAACTTCTTCAGATTCTTTGTCCAAGTCAGAATTATGCAAGCTTTGCATAATCCGTTGATTGATAGTTATCCCTCAGCAAACCTGACTGTTCATTATTGTATCCCATGGCTTAGTGGAATATTGGGCAGAGAATGAACAGATGAATGAAGAAGCAATGGGGTAGATGCTATAACGAAAGAAAGCAATAAGTACTGCTAGGGCACAAAAGAGGGGGACATCTCCTTAGGAGGTCACAGGGCAGGGACTGTGCCTTCCTCATCTTCAGTGTCTAGTCTGGAGCTTATTCTGTGGTGCATGCACGTAATGTGCATTGACTGATAGCATGAAATAGCCACCACTGATAGCATGAAATAGCCTGGGAGAGTGAGAGGAGGCTTCAAGGGGACTTGGCATGTGACATCAGTCACAAAGGGAAACTGAAAGTATTCAGATCAAAGAGAGAAAAGAGATAGGCAAGTGGTATTTAAGCAGAAGAAAAGGCAAGTACAGAGGCATGAATCCACAAAACAAGGAGGAAAAAGAGGTTAAGTGAAGTAGGTGTGCTTCCTTGGTCCTCCTTCTGGGAGGGAGAGCTCGTCTTTCCAGCCTCTGGCAGTGTTGCAGGCAAACTCCTCCAGCTGTCAGCATCTTAGGGGTGGCCTGGGCTGCAGAGATCCCTTTACCCAAGATCACGCCATCCCAGGGGAAGCCCACTCCCCATGCCTGCTCAGCCATTTGGGTCCAATGAGAGACAATTCTGGCAGCTTCTAATTTTTTTTTTTTTTTTTTACTCCAGAGCTCCTGGCATGGTTGACAGAGGCCACCATTAGTCTTGCCTAACCATAGTTTAACTGTGTTCCTTCCACCCTCCCTCTCACCTGAACATTAACTCTGCCCCAGTATTCTCTACTCAGAGAACCAGACTGCGGACCTGGGTGAGGCCACAAGAGTGGGTTTATGCAGAGAAACCAACTAGAAAGGTAGCTGGGAACTGGATGGTGAGAACACTTCCACGCTGTGCCAAGAGGCATCAACTTTTCCTGCAGTCCGTGAGAGACCAGAGAGGATTTGTAAGCAGAGCATTCTGAGTTTAGAGTCTGGTATTGGAAAGATCTTCTGCTTAGTGTGTGGTGACTACCTTAGAAGGAAGAAGAGAGATCTACTGAGGGCAGTTGAATTGGTCCAGGGAGGAGAAATGTGAGTTTCAAGCTGGAGAAATGATAGTTTGTGGAGAGGAGGTGTGGTGTTGAACAATTTAAGAGGAGAAACCAATAGCCCTCATGACACCCTGACTATGGGGGTAGAGTAAGGGATAAGTAGATAAAGATACTGAGAGTATGTGAATTCCCAGGCTTGGTAGGGAGAACGCTGCCAATTTGTGATAAAAATAGTAGCCTGGAAGAGGCATTCTTTCTCCTAAGGCCTTTTTCTAGGCACTCCCAGACAGTGGAGAATGCAACTGGTAGCTGAAATATTGCTACACCATTAAAATAATAAACCAGCAAAGTCTTATACAAAACAAATCATCAGCAAAGTTTTTGTTTGTTCATTAGTTAAGATCTTGGGGCTTTCTGCCCGATATAATCAGTCATCAAGCTTGCTAAAGGACATTCTTCTGTCAAACAGACATAGCTTTAAAGAAAAGGAACAGAGGTATGAATCTGCAAAAAGGAAGGCCAACTTAACGAAGAGTGAAGAATAACCTGGCGGGAATATCATTCATTCGCCAAGTATGTATTGAGCTTCTTTCATGTGCCAACCACTGTGCTAGGGGCTGAGAACACAATGATGACTATAACCCTGCAAATTCCATGTCAAGAAGCAAGCAAAAACCTTCATTCAAAAGTAAGAATTTCAAGATGATGACAACAGGTACAGGGTCCTTCTCAATGTGAGGCCCTTTGTAACTGCACAGACTGCACATTCATGAAGTCGACTCCAGACTGTTTCATTCCCGTCTCTCAGTGTTGTTGGGTCCCATGTGCCTCTAATATGGCGAACAAGTTCTATGCTGAATATTATTCTAGTGTGAAAATATATATTTCACTTACTCGTTTTTTTTTACCTTGGCCACTAACCAGAAGCAATCTTCCTTTATGTGTACATAAAACTATATATGCTGTCCTTTGACTTAAGGGATTTTCAAGGGTGATTTTTACTGTATTTTCCCTGTACAGGCTGGCTTCTTAAAGCCTGCAGGAGATGACAGTTCCACCCCAGGTGTGCATCTTCCTGGGGCCTTCAAGAGTAGGGGCCAACCTTGTGCTTGAGTCTGCACTACACGCTTTACGCCCAAAACTTCCTTCAATCTACACAATACCTCTGCAGAGTAAATATTGCCATCCTTATTTTCTAGAAGAAGAAATGGAGACAAAGCAGAAAAGCAATGTACTCAAAGTGACCTAGCAAATAAGTGGCAGATCTGGGATTCAAACATGGGTCTTTAGACTCCAAGTCCCACATTCATTCAGCAATGTCTTAATAAATGTTGGCTCCTTCCAATGCCCTTCTGCAAATCCTGCCCTAACCCTTTGAAATGAAGAATTGTTTGTCAAACGGGAAACCTGCTTTTCTGCATCCTGGTAGCAGAGAATGGTTCACCCATTCAGTTTGGGCATGTAAGGCCAGAGGCACTGACCTGTGCTTCCAGAGCTCTGATTGCCACATGGTGAAAACTCAGGCTGACGTCACTAGTCACCAGTCTCCCAAACATGAGCCCATATGGAGAGAATGTTATGGGGGGGGGGGGAATAAAGGTCATTTTGGAGTGAGTGATAGGTATAATTAACATTACTGACAATGAAAAGCTCTGTTGCTGAGAGATAAATGAGTCAGCAGTGGGCTTGCTGTTGAAACTACATACTGTCTTGTTGCTCGAATATTTACCTATTTGGGGGAAAAAAGCAATTTCCTGATCAATGCAAACAAAATGTTGCATTGAGAACACCATGTAAGAAGCAGGAAAAAAGCAGCCTGCATATTATATTTCTAGCATGGTGCACATGCACATACACATACACACATGCTTTTTCTTATGCAAAATTCTAGATTTGTCCTCTCTGAGTATTTTTTTATTGCCTTCATGTCTTAGCATGAAGACCTTTTACAATCTGACCCCAGCTTCCCTTTCTATGATCCCCCCTCCCCAGTCCCTTCTCTAAATATCCAAGTCCTACTCTTGTCTGTCCAGAAGCAGCTCTACCAAGATGCGAAGCTTGCCCTGGTCTCTGAATCAGAAATTCAGGTTATGAAAAGGCTTGACCTGTTAGTCCAATGGAGAGAAATTCAATGTGTTCCCTAATTTCAGCCAGGCATGCCTTCTCCCACCTCTCCATCTGGCACCCATGCCCTCCACACATTGAGTTAATCGCTCCTTTCTCTGGGTGTCTTCCGTACTTAGTTCCTACATCTATTATTGGGCTTGACACAAGGCATTGCACGATCTTATCTTTCCAGCCCTGTAATAATATCTGATGTATCATGAAATGAAAACATGGGAGTATCTTCCCCATTAAACCGTGAGATTCATGAGAGTAACATCTTTCTATTGCTCATCTTTGCACCTCCCTCTGTGCTTGGCATATTGTTTTGAACAAATTATGTGCTCAATAAATATTAACTAGATGTATTTGCATCTATCAAGATTACTTTTAATGATCACAAATTTGTCACATTCTACATGGCATTTGGTGCCTCTTGAAAACAGAAGCAAGCTGATTATTTGATAACACAAAAATCTTACCAGACTGCAGGAGGGGTGTGAGGAAAATATGTTCTTGACTAACACAGATGCTGCTGTGCCGAATGACTTAATAATTAAAAATTGTGTGGGATGTGTAACTGATAGAGCATCAAACATGAAAAGACAATTCCATGGTCTATTTCCTGTTGAACAAAAGTCATCTGGCCCATTTTGGTAAAGTCAAGTCATTAGTTTTGGCTCCAGGAAATTAATGCTAAAAATAATAATAGCTACCTCCTTTTAGTGCTTTACCATGTGCCAGGTACTTGCTAAGACCTTTCAAATATTACCACATTAAATTCTCCCAAAAGCTCCATGGTATTCTTCCTATTCCATATCCCATCCCCATTTAGAGATTAAGCTTCAGAGAGCTACAATAATTTGCCTGAAGTTGCAGAGCCAGTAGGAGAGGGAAGAACTAGATTCAAATCCGAGTCCTTTGTTTCCAAACCCCATGCTCTCTAAACTAGTCTGCTCCATAAGGTAAAGTTAAGGAGGACAGGTGATGCTTTTAAAGCTGAATTGTAATGGGGATCATCTATTCAATAGAGGTCAGTCTTTTCATTTTACAAATGATAAAACTGAGACCCAGAAAGATGAAGAATCTCTTGCCTGAAATGGATTTTAAAATTCATCTAGTCGAACATCCCTACATCCAGCTGTTGACATTGTCTGCTCTTTTTTAACAACTTTATTAATATATATTTCATATACCATATGATTCACCCAATTAAGGTTATAATTCAATAGTTTTTAATATAGTCACAGAGTTGTATGTTGAACATTACGATTTTTTTTTAAATCAGCACATTCAGCACATTACAGCAGCACAAATGTTTAGGTTATGTATATTGCCTTTACCCAACCTGAGTCAGAGCTTCAAGTATGTCCATCCCCCAGACGGCATGCACTGCACCCATCAGATGTGTATATACCCATTCCCTCCTCCCCCCTCCCATCTGCCTGACACACAAGGAATGTTATTACTATATGTGCACTTAAGGTGATCACTACAATCTAATTTTAGAAAATTTTCATGACCCCAAAAAGAAACCCCACATCCATCAGCAGTGGTCCACAGCCCAGCCCCACCTCAATCCTAAGCAACCACTAATCTATCCCTATGGATTTGCCTATTCCAGATATTTCATATGAATGGAATCATACAATCTTAGTCTGTGACTGGCTTCTTTCACTTAGCATAATATGTACTTTTGAATTTTTTTTTTTTTTTTGAGACAGAGTCTCACTCTGTTGTCCTGTCAACAGTACTGTGCCATCATCACAGCTCACTGCAATCTCAAATTCCTGGGTTCAAATGATTCTCCTGTCTCAGCCTCCCAAGTAGCTTGGGCTACAGGCATGCACCACCACACCTGGCTAATTTTTTCTATTTTTTTGTAGAGATGGGGTCTTGCTCTTGCTCAGGATGGTCTTGAACTCCTGACCTCAAGCAATCCTCCTGCCTCGGCCTCCCAGAGTACTAAGATTACAGGTATGAGTCACCACACCTGGCCTACTTTTGAATTTCTTGAAGTCACCTCGATACATGGCAACAGATTAGTGGCAACAACAATGAGTGGCTGGTGGGGGGCACATTTCCACAAATAATCTTCATTGGCCCTGCCCCAAGAGCTACCCCAAAATAAATATAAAATCTAAGTGAGAATAGCATGTTTGATATTTGTTAGGGGTTGAATTCATATGTTGAAATCCTAACCCCAGGTTCTCAGAATATGAGCTTATTTGGAGATACAGGCTTTACAGAGTTAATGAAGTTGGAATGAGGTCAGTAAAGTGAGCTCTAATCTCATATGAGTGGTGTCCCAGACAAACAGGGCAAATGCCATGTGAAGATTCGAGTTGTGCCACCACAAGCCAAGGAACTAGCAGAAGTTAGGAGCAAGGCCTACAATAGATCCTTCTCTCACCACCTCAGACAAAACCAACCCTGCCAATGGGGTTGATTTTGGACTATAGCCTCCAGAACTGGGAGAGAATACATTTTTGTTATTTCAGCCACCCAGTTTGTGGTACTTTGCCATGGCAACACTATAGGAAACTAATACAATTTTTAACACAGTTTCTACACACATTTCCTACTGATCTTATTCATGACAAGTACATTGCCACCATTAGGCTCCTCCTCAGCCAAAATCTGAAAATCGGCATTTCTTTAAAATCGAATCCATGAGATTTTTACCTAATCCTGGCCTTCTTCCAGAGCTCCCTATTTCAAGCAATAGCACCACTATCTAAATCATGTGCAAGCCAGAATTCTGGAATCATCATTGACTTCTCTTCTTTCATGCCCACACTCCCTATAACATACACACACACAAACACACACACACACACACACACACACACACACATGGCCCAGAGTATTTAGGCCAAGAGTATTTCACAAAGCCTATGAAGACAAATAGTTCTAATACTGTTTAAAATGTTTCAGATTACTAAAATTAATTTTGTAAATTCCTTCATGAAGCCAGCAAGATATTACAACTTGAAAAAACAACAAAAAAAAAGAAAATCAAAGAATCTCAATAAAGAATCTCTACACAAACCTTCATTAAGATATTAGCCTGCATAATTATGCTAGTTTAAAAGAATAATATATCAATATCATGCCCAAGTGCAAATTAGTTTAGTAATGCAAGTCTACTTCCTTTTGCTCTACTAGCTCAGAATCTTATCATATGAGAAAATTGGAAATGGTCAACATGATTTGCCTGTTAAAACACTGCATTGTACATTATTCTATAACCTGATGTACTCTTGATATTTATAAATTTTTTTCCATGTTTTTCCAGGAATCTCTACAAGTTCTTTGGCAACGAACATCGTGTTTCCCCCCTTTTTAAATATACTAATGGTTTTGCCAAACTTAAATCTATTGAAATGTCTGTCTACACAGCACCTCTTGCCAATACAGATGCAGAAAACACACTCACTGCCAACATCTAATGGAGGTGACCAGTTACATAATAGTCAAAAGCGAATTTTCCCACATAAGAACTTAAATTTTAAAGCCCAAAATTTATTTTCTAGAAAAAAAATGCTGTAGGCCTGAAATTTAACCTAGTGTACTGCTATGATTATCTATTGCTGTATAACAAAACATCCTCAAAACAGACAAACAAAAATAATAATTTGTCATTGTCTGCCATAGTCCTTGGAGTTGACTGGGCTCCACTGGTGGGTTCTTCCGTCGTGACCCTTATGTGGCTATGGCTGGTTGGCAGTTGAGCTATACTGACTTAAAGGCTTGCCTGGGCTGCAGGCCCAAGATGGCTCACTCATATGACTGGCGGTTGACGTGGGCTGTTGGCTGGGAGCTCAACAGGGGTCATTGACCAGAGTGCCCATTTGCTGCATGGGCTAGTCAATGCTGTCAAAGAAGTAAGCTCAGGGACTTTAACAAGCACAATAGCCAACAGCTGGCTGAGATGGCCCTGCTGTTGCCTCCATTATCATCTACAACATAAAGATGCATAATTGGAGGCCCTTTAAACTTACAGAAGAATGCTATGACATTTAGAAGTCTGATTCTCAGTCCTGTGCAGAGACCTCTGGAACCACCTTCCGACATCCTTGGAGGCTATTCAAGTGCCTGGCTTTCAGTTAGGCAACACTGGGTTCTTAGCTGAGTAGATCTGGAAGTTTCAAAACCTCTTCTGTGAAATGGAGACCACCTCTCAAAGTCCTGGTGAGGTTGAAAACAATAACATGTGATGTACTTTGTACTGTGCCCGGCACATGATGAGAGGTTGGTGGATGGCAATTCTTATGATTACCATTAATACCATCATCATCATAGTTTCACAGGAAAAAGAAAGGCTTCATTTGGAAAAAAAGAAATTACTTTTTACATTTTGAATATGGATAGTGTAACATACATTATTATGCCCCTCTTTTATTTTGCCATGAGCACTATTTCCATATAAAAGGACAAATGACACTATTCAGCTTACATTATCTCATTTTGTTTCCTGTCTGAACATATTTTAATTCTATATATAGTAAAAAATTTAAATTTAAAAGAAGGGTAAGAGTGTATGTATATACGTGTGTGTGTGTGTGTGTCTATGTGTATGTAGTCTGAGGATACTTAGATGAAATGAGACCCTTACCCCTCTTTAAAACATCACTCACCCTTGAGCCTCCCCTTCCCATTAACTTCCTGATGCTACCATCCTCTTCCAGCCCCACAGGCCTCCCCCACTTTGACACCCACAGTATGGCAACACCCCTGCTAAAGCTCTCCCCACAATTTAAGCCATGTGGGGTTCCCTGGGCATGCGTTCCCACCCCCAGTGGGCCATATGCTCCTTGGAAGCAGACATCGATGTCCTTCCACATCTCTCTTCTCTCTGATTCTCTCTCTCACTAGCACTAGTAGATGCCAAGAAGTGTTTTGTTGAATTAAACATGGTCCCATTCCCTTTTTTTATAATTGAAGGAACCCAAACCCAGAGAGGTCTGTGACTTTCCTAGGGTCACACAGCTGAGCCAGAGATAGAATCTCTGCTCCTTCCTCCCCTAAATGAGCCTGAGTGCTCCACCAGACAATGCACATGTGGGGCAGGTCAACAGCAGGGCTGAGGAACTAGGTACACCTGTCTGCCTGTGGGATTATCTTCTCTAAAACTGCCTTTCCATCAGAATCCCTAGTTAGTGGTGCAGTCCCATCGGGAAGGGTGTCACTATGGTCTGCACAGAGGAAGGAATTTTATGGCTAGAAATGACAATAGTACTAACACACCTTGGAAATGGCAAAGCAGAAAAGCACTGGGCTGTGGGTTAGGCAGTCTTGGGTTTGAATTCTATTTCTTCTGCTTAGTAGCTGGTTTATCTTGGGTAAATCACTTCTCTTTTCTGAGTCTCAGTTTTCCCCTCTGTTAAATGGGAGTTATAACACCTACTTGGAGTAGGTGACCAGTAAAAGGAGACTGGTATGTATTATTAATATTTTTGACTAAGGCACAGTTCCCTGGTTGTCCACAAATTCAAGTTTGCTGTCTCGCCAAATATCTACCCACAATTTCATCTCCTACCTTCTGCCCCTGTAGATAAGGCAGGGTCCTGAGATCCATGATTCCTATTTGAATAAGGCCTTTTCCTGAAGTTCTTTAGAAACCAACTTTGAAGAGGCTCTACATGTCTGGGGTGGAGACCACTCCAACCTAGTAATTCCTGGCTATCTGTGCTCTCCCTGCCTCTCCCCTAGAATCCATGTCTGCTACGTATTTGCTTGAAGGAGATGTTCAAATAAGACAGTATATCAAGAGACAGTGTATTAATCAGGGTGCCAATATTTACTTGTTCTAGATGTCCAGAGAGGGGCATCATTGGCAAGCTTTAGAAGTGTTTACTATCTCCTGGAAGAAAGGATACTTATGCCGCGCTTAAAGAAGAGGTACAGTACAACTAGGATTGAGGGGTTGACCAGCCCTCTATGCAATGAACAAGATCCAATGTGGCCACTGCAGAAAAACAGCATCGTAATGGTGTGAATGGTGGGCACTGGCAAATTGCAATGATGGCCCCATTTCTCACCCCATTCCATATCCACTTTCTTCACTGTGCAACTTTGCAGTGCCCTCTCACTCTGAGCTAGGTTGGCCATGCTCATGTCGTGATGGCAGAAGCACCAAAGAGCAAACCTGGACTTCAAGGCCATTTTAAGATACCACTTGTGTCAGATCCAATAGCAACTCATTAGCCAAAGCAAGTGACAGGGTTAATTCCACTCTCAAAGAGCCAGGCAGAAAAGTGCATGAGTGAAATAGACCCTAAGAGCCAGCAGACATGTGTGCACTGGCCCAGAGAAGGAGACCAAAGCCAGGGCAGCTACTGTCTTTCTTCCCGGCCAGTTTCCACCAATCTGCACAGTAGAAGCTGAGGAAATGGCAGTGAGGAGGCTGCCTGTGACCTGGTTGGGAGTCCTGGTTCTTCCCACCTACTCATTGTGACTTGAACAGGTGACTACACACAGCTTGTTCTCCTCCATTTTTCCTTGGGGGCGGGGTGAGTATGCAAATCTTTGCTCTAAACTCATTCCATTGTTTTAAGAGCTCAGTGAATAAAGGACATTCAACAAAGACTTTCAGTGGCTCCCTATGGCCTACGAATAAATTCCAAACTCTTTAGCTAGATAATCTGAGCAATTTCTAGCCCCTAAACTATCTATATTTTGCTTTGTGCTGGGGCTATTGCTGCAAACATCTTATCTTGACTATTCAATTGTGAGCCTCGCCAGGGGAGAGATTGAGAGATATTTAGCATTTATCAGACAGCCTGATTTATAGTCAGCACTTAATATATGTTTTTGACTCTGTGTTAAGATAAAGCATTAAACAACTTTGAAACATGGCAAATATAATCACCTTTGTGTGGAAAGAGCACCGGACATGGAGTCAGAAGAGCCAGTCCTGGGTACTGACTGCTTCTTGCCACTTGGTGACATTGGGACCATCATTTACTCTCCCCAAGTACCAATATTCTTAACTGATAAATGAAAGTGATAATATCAACTTCCTTGGTTATTTTTAAAAAATGTAATTACAAATGGAAAGGAAAGAGTAGTAGTATAACCTAGAAAGAAATGTCACTGGAATTCCAATCAGAGCCATTGAAGGACCCAAGGCTGTCACTAGCAGACCTAAGACAGTGCAGAGTTTTATGAGTTTTCTCCCCACTAAAGTGGGGAGAAAATTAGTTAAGCTAATAATCTTTTGCAAAACTAATTTAAGGTCACGATTTTATTTCAACAAATTGTAGGTCTTAAAAGCAAAAGTAGCATAATTGAGTAGAAGGCCTTATATGAGATAAACAAATAGGATTTGTTAGAAATAAAAAGAGTTAATATGACATCATTATACCCATTTTACAGCAAGGCCACATGAACCATGGAGGCCAAGTGATTTATAGAAGTTAGCAAGCTACGAACTAAATATTATATGAAACATCTCAGGAGGAAATAAAAAAATCTGTCTGTATTATACACACATAGAGAGAGCCATGCCTAGTTACTCATAGAGCATGAGAACAATTTCTTTGCTCCAGGCTGTCAAGATATGGATCTCCCAAGGAACAGTGTTGAAGTGAAGGAAGCTTTCACCAAGGGCAAGATCAGCCAAGAATTTCCATGTGAAAGTTTATCAGTAACCAACATAATCTTGCACCATTGCAGAAATAAAGATTTTTCCCCTTTTCCTATCACAAAATCCAGCTCACCAACAGACCGAACAGTCCACTGGAAACCAAAACCTCAGGTGGCTCTGTCTCAGCAAGTGAGCCTCTTTTTGCTTAAGGGAGAGGTTGCAAGTGCTGAGAGAAGAGCAGGAAGAAGGCCGTGGGTGCAGTGGGGACCTTCACCTTCTACCCTAGAACTTTTTTCCCATTCAGGTTTTACAGATATCTTGTTGCAAGCACTTGCCTTTCCTCTTGCAGCCTCTTTCTGTCTTTAAGATCCCTGACAGCAAAAAGGAGGGTGGCTTTAAATATCCCAGTCAATATTCTTAATGGATATTCAATTTAAAACTACAACTATAACTATAAACCCAGCCTTAGTGTCCTTGTAGCTTTTGGTTACAATTAACCTTGCCAGGAAGCAAAAGAAGTGACTACTTTCATAGCAATATGTGGGGGACTTGAGCAGGCCCTTTGGTGAGGAAACATTGCCATTTCACCTAAGTCTCCTGAAATTCTTTCATTCAGTATTTATAACTCAAGTTTGGAATCCTTTGAGAATGCCACAAAGAGTATTCTTAGGAGAAGATTCCCAGGGAGCAGTGTTAAGGCATCCTTAGAGATCATCTGACCAATCACCCAAATTTGCAGACAGGAAGGCAGAAACTGGGAAGGTGAGGGAACTTGCCCAAGAACATCCAGCAACTGAGCAGCAGAGTAAACACAGAAGTAAGTTCTCACCACCTCTAGTCCAGCCCAGTTTCCACTGATCCTAACTCAGCTCCTACCCACAAGGATTGCTGGATCTCATAAGCCACCTCCCTGGGAATCACACTGGAGGGAAAGAAAGAAGTAAGTAAGAAGTGAGCTCCACCCACAATGTTCTCTCAGTCTACACAGAGAAACACAGTCATAAGACAAAGACAAATGTGATTCAATGGAATAAGTGCTTCAGTGAGTCTCGCACAAGGTGCAAGGGAGAACAGAAGAGGGAAACTCCCTTCAGGGAGACAGGGTTGAAGAGGCATCTCTAAAAAGGTGACAATTGAGCTGATTCTCAAAGGATGAATGTGATATGATAAGAAAATGGACAAGTATGTGCAACACGCAAAGTCATGTTCAGAGAACCTTGAGTAGGTTCTAGAAGGTTCTGGCCTAGGTTCTAGGCCATCTCTAGAGGACAGAATGGTGGTAGATGCTAGAAAACGGGCCAGAATTAGATCCTGGATGGCCTTGTACACAATCACAAGTGGGTTTCACCCACTAGGCCAGGGGAAGTGCACTAGTTTGCTAGGACATCTGTAAAAAAGTACCATGGATTGGGAGGCTTAAAGGACAGAAATCCATTGTCTCACAGTTCTGGAGGCTAAAAGTCTGAGATCACAGTGTCTGCAGTGTTGATTTCTTCTAAGGACTGTGCAGAAGAATCTTTGCCATGCCTCTCTCCTAGCTTCTGATGGTTTCCTGGCAATTATCCCAATCTCTGCATTCATCTTCTCGTGCATTCTCCCTGTGTGCTTGCCTGTGCGTATGTTTCCCTTTTGTATAAAGACACCAGTCATATTGGATTAGTGCCATACAAATCACCTCATTCTAAATTTACTACCTCTATATAGCCCCTATCTCTAAATAAAGGCACATTCTGAGGCACTGAGGGATAGTACTGAGATATTGAGGGATAGTACTGAGGTACTGAGGGGTAGTACTCCAACATATTCATTTGGAGGGACACAATTGAACCCATAACAAAAAGTATCTGAAGAGATATAAGCAGGAGAGAAAATCTGTTAGATACCCATGCAAGATTAACCATATTGGACATAGTAAGGGAGATGAACTGGAAAGCAATTCTGGAGGCAGGAAGACCAGATGCAGTGCCCAGGAAAGACATCATAAGAGTTAAATTCTCAGCATCAGTAGTAAAATGTAGAGGAGGGAACCAAGACAAGGTGTAGCTACACAGAATTTGGGGACCAATTTAATATAGGAGATGAAGGAGCATATGAAATCCATGGGATCTCTGAAGTTTTTAGCTTGAATAAGACTAGGTATTGTTATTATTTCTAGTCTATATCTGAAAAAATCGAGGCTCATGGATATAAATTCACAGAGCAGCCAGGGTGGTTGAACCAGGACCCTGATTCATGTCTCATCAATCCCAAAGACATTTCTCCTCTATGATATAGATGCGTCCAATCTTGTCCTCCCAAATGAACTGAGAACTAGTGGAGGTTAAGAAATTTTATAAAACTATTGTTAGCAGTGGCACAGTATTATTCACAAATTAAGGGTGGATGATGAAGAAAGGAAAGAAAAAAGAGGGAAGGGAGAAAGAAAGGAAAGAAGGGTAGGAGAGAGAAAGGAAGGAAGGAACAAACAAAGGAGGGAGGGAAGAGAGGGAGGGAGGAAAAAATGGAAAGATGATAGGAGACGAAAGAGAAGAAAAGAAGCAAGAAAGAGACAAATTAACCTGAAAACTTATTAATTTATGAACCCTAAGAAATCCTAAGTGAACATCTGATTTAGCCCTAGGATTTCAGAGGGATCAGGTATTATTAACCCTATTTTTAAAGCCTCACATCTGAATTACCATCCAAAAAAAGATTTGCATTCTATCTTTTTCTTTAACTCTTCTCTTAGCCAATTCTTCCTATTCTTTCACTTTCCTATTCTGTTATTTCCAATTTTTAAACACCTAAGTGTTCTCTCTCCTTTTTTTTCACTTTTATTCACTTCTTTCCCCTTTGCATTCATTCTTTCTCCTCCTTTTCCTTTTTTCCTTTTCCTGTTTTCATTATTCCCTATATCACTTTATTCTCCCGGAATGCTTCTCTCTCCATGGTATACAGTATTGAATATGCCTTAACAGGAGGAGAACACAGGGAGGAGAGTTCAAAACACACAAAGTGTGATTTATGCATTGGATAAATAGACTGACTAACTACAAAGAGTCAAGTTGTAGTCACATTTTGTTAATGAGGAGGCTTCCACACCACGGGACTGGGTTAGAACATTCATTCATCTCATGCCATCCCTTTTTCCCTTGCCCAGTGCAGATGTTACTAATCTATCCTGGTATTCATTTCCATTTGACACTAGAGAACCAGCCTTAAGATCCTTCTCTTCATGACCCTTTAAGTAGTCACTAATAATAGCAGATATGGCATACGTGATGAAATTTATTTGCCCTTCTGGACCCAAATTCTGCAATGGGCTAAAGCTGCAGAATTCAGCAATTAGGTTAGGGTGGTAAAGGAATTGTATGTGTAACATAATTATCCATTCTACAAGTTTTTATTAAATACCATCTCTGTAAGATGAATCCTATCATAAATAATACATGGTCCTTCTAGGAACATGTGGACTAGTTATCATGATGAGAAGCCAGACCTGCGAAGGTCCTGGGAAGATCGTTCCAAGCAATGGAAACGACAAACACAAGGGCCCTGAGTCCTTCCCACGTAGCTTTTACATCCAGTCTTAAGGTCACATTGTCTCTTTGATCATCTGCTCCCAATGACAGACTTCAGGATACCCAGCTACTCTGAGAACAGGACCATGGTCACCCAGTTTCTTTGTAATAAATTCTCCATCACATGACCACCTTAATCATATGACTGTGACTAATAGAGTAATACTGGCCACAGGTGCATTAGCCATGTGACCTTTGCCTTTCTAAGATCATCCTTACTTAGCTCTTTATCTTAGTCTTAGTTGTTTCCCTAACTATACAACAAGACTTTCATCTTTCCCTGGGATTTGGGGTTGGGGAAAATAAGCTACCATCCCAGCAGTTTTCCTCTAGGAGGACCATTCCACCAAAATAATAAGCCCTCATCTTCCTCATTGTTTCATTGCCAGTCTCCTCTTGGACACTGAATGTTAGCCACGGGTCAGAGTTCTGCTTAAGTGAAGAACTGTTGGTCATTTCAGGCTCTGCTGTAGAAACAAGCATAGGAGAAGCTGGCAGCATTTTTAACCACTTACCTCCTTTTTTTCCCACTATGAAAGGCGTCTTCCTCTTCATCCTGTGGTCCACGATGCCCTGTCTCATGCCATGGATGGTGAAGCATGTTTCCAACATGTGTTATCTGGTTGTGTTCCACAAGACATCTACAGGTGTTCTGTGCCTTAAATAAGGAAAGTAGGAATGACATGTTCTATGTGTTAGTTACATACTTATTTTCCTCTAGACATTCCAGAGCCTCTAATAATACACTTACATGTTAGTACATGTAAACTACTGTGAATATTATCTGGCACATAATGAGTGTTCATTAAATGATAGCTATTTTATTAGCCAGAATAGGCGTGGTTATGGTTCTGTAACAAACAACCTCAAAATCTCAGTGGTTCAGCACAATAGCATCACTTCTTTGTCCTACATGTTGGTGGTGGAGGTGGGGGTCATTTTCATTCGGGGAATGTCACCAGTCATAGACACAGAGAGAAAAGCAGACAGGAAATGTGAGCACTAGCAATCACACACATCACTTCTACACACATTTCATTGACTCAAGCAGTCACAAGTGTGTGTCTAACTCCAATATCAGCGGAAATGCATTCCTTCAATATTCCAGTAGGAGAGGATGCTGGATAATGGTAGGTGGTAGTAAGGTTTACGTCAGCAATCACCTATATATCAATTTTATCATTATCATTATTTTTATTATTATGCCTGTCAATATGTCTCTCCAAGAACCAAAAATTACGTATTTTCAAAATTACTCAACCAACGAACCATTCATTCTGTCTTAGAAGACTGACAGATAAGCAACACAGCTTTGATAATGCCCTTCCTTGTAATCTCACACCACTCTACCCCTTCCACGCTTTGCTTACAGTTGCCTCACCTACGTGGTCCTGAATTTTTTGCTCAGTGCCCTGACTTTAGGAACCTCTGATTTAGAAGCCATCAAGCCTCTCCTCTTGGGTCTTTGCCCACCAACTCGGTTTTCAACTTCATCTTTGTCCTACTTCAACACTCACCCTGCCCTCCGGTCCACCCTCTCATCTCCTCTTGGCACCCTCCACCTTACCCCACTATACATCCCCACCTTGGCAAGCCCCACCTCCTACTTCAACCAAAGAGAAAAGAGTGAAATTTTGACAGTCAGCTAATAACAAAGTATTTGATTGCTATGTATACCAATTAATGATCACACAAACAGAATCCAATGTATCTTCAAAAAAATGTCACCTTCCTGCAATTTCCTGGAATAATAATTGGGTCTCCATGGGGCAGAAGAATTGAGAGTCTGTGTCCCTCATTTCTATTGCAATTGGCTATTCTAGGTGGAGAAGTTGATGGAATGACTACAGCAGCACTCTGCTGGCCTGCTTAAAACTTCCATTATGAAACGCAGTTGCATAAGCTGCAAGAGCAAATAAGTTATATTCTCAGGAACAAATTCTAGTGAATCAGCTCATTTGAGCCTCACATTTTCATCTGTCTCGGAAGTGGCTTATTTAAATTTTAATAGAAAACGTTCGATGTGGGGCTCAAATGGAGGGAATGAAAATAACACTGTTTATCCCCAAGACGAAATTGTGTCAGGAGCAAAAAAAAAAAAAAGAAAAAGAAAAATAGGATGCTAATTTCTTGAAAACAAACCTCCTATGTCCCACTTCGTAGAAACTGGACAAAGCAATATAAAGTCTATTGTACTGAACAAAAGCAACGATAGAACATTTGAAGACTCACTGTCCCGTTTTGTGTGGCTCTTTAAAAAATCACTCAAAAAGGAAAAGTTCCCTTTGGGAAAAGTGAGAAAAGCTTGCAAAACAAAGGTTTGCCACCCTTGGGGGACAATAGCAGAAGGAAAAAGAAGAGGAGACAGCACGGGGTAGTGGGAAGGTCTTTAGTGGGCCCAGAAACAAATCACAGGTCTGGGCTCAGATGATGACTCTGCCACCCACTAGCTATGTGACCTTGGATAAGTCAGGTCATAGATGGGCTAGGTTATTATCTCTCATGAAAAGAATAATCACAGCTCTTGCGTGGTGGTGTCTTGAGGAAGAAACTCTGTAAGCTGTCACTTGGCTCATTTTTATTCCTCCACGTACCATTTCTCAGGAACCTTCCCACACTCCAGACCAAGAGTGGCTCGACTAGGGTCCGCCAGCCACATACATGCTGCCTCCTGTGCTTAAAGAAGTTTTCACAGGAACACAGCCACGCCCTGTGTTTACTGTCGTCTTTGGCTGCTTTCTCACTACAGCAGCAGAGTGTGGTAGTTACAATAGACAGTATGGTCTACAAAGCTGAGAATATTTATTCCTGGCCTTTTTCTGAAAATTTTACCAACCCTTGCTCCAGATACCTGTGAAATTTGGGAGTCATCTCAAGCAAACCAGCTTCCTCACTCACCACAATCACTCACCACATCCCGTGGACTCCATCTCCCAAATCTCTCTTGAGACTTCGTAGTTCCCTCCTTCTCCATAGCCGCCTCCTGGTCGAAGCCACCATCCTTACTACACCAGCCTCCTAAGGGGACTCCCAGCGGCCACTCTGGCTTCCTTCCCATCCCATCACACACACACACACACACACACACACACACACACACACACACACACACACAATCTGTTCTTTAAATAGCAGCCTGCATGAGCTTTTTAAAATGCAAATCATGCCAATTTCCTACTCAGAATCACTCAGAGGATTTCTAGGCTCTTAAGATAAATATCAAAATTCTGACAGAGACCCTACAGAATCGGGTACCGGCTTCCTCACCATCTTTGACATATAAGACACTCCCCTAACACTGTCTTTGGGTCTCACCAGCCTTCTTGTTTATTTGTTGAAGAAGGCCTGCTCCAAGACCCATGCATCCTCTAGGAACAGACTTCTCCTCCTGGCCTCCATCCTCTTCCCCTGGATAACTCCTACTCATCCTCTAGCTCACAAAATAACTGTCACCTGCTCAGGTACAAGTGTCCTGTGCTGACTCTTCAGCCCTCCTCTACCCCAGTCCATGTCAGAACCCCTGATTTACTCTCCTGGGGTACTCAGAATTAGAACTTCATGCTTATTTTTGCTTGTTTAGCACCTCCCTGCAGAATGTAAGCTCTTGAGGTCAGGGTAAAGCCACACCCTGTTTCTACAGCACATGCCACACCCATTTGCGTATAGCCGTACAGCACAGTGGTTGAGGGTGGGCATCACTAGACTGCCTGAACTGAAATCCCTCCACTACTTACCAGCTGTGTGGCCAAACCACTTAACCTGCCTGTGCTTTGGTCTTTGCATATGTAAAATGGTAATGAACATGTATAGTATAATAGTATATGTTGGGTGTCATGAGGATGAGATTATATGGAAAACACTTAGAACAGTGCAAGCACGTGTTAAATGCTGCATGAGTGTTTGCCATTCTGATTAGAGGAGGTTGTCAGTAAAGATGGAATCTGTTCCCCCCCCCCCCCCCGCTTCTCCAAGAGAGCATGTTTTTAGATTATGCTATTTAATCTGAAGTTCATATCTGTGCTCCAACTAGGCTTCTAACTTTCCTTCAAAACCACCTGCATTGTGCTCCCTCTTTGCTTTTGCACATGCTATTCTTTCTCTAGCGAATTCTAGAGAGTCCAGCTTTGGAAATGCCATCTTCACCCTGGGCCCAGCTACTGTTCCTGCTCTCTCCTCCTCTCCCAGAACAACCAAGAGAAATCAACTGCCCTTTCCTCTGACAATAGATAGATAGATAGATAGATAGATAGATAGATAGATAGATAGATAGATAAATAGCTCTTCTTCATAGCTCACATATATCATTATTCCAAAATACTTGAAGTTTGTTGTATCTGTACAAAGTGACCAAACTGTTAACACCTCAACATTCCCCAAATATAGTGATATAACATTCACCTTTGGGTATCATGCTCACGTTATTTTACTTCAATGATTTTAGTAACCTACTTGTACCTTTTCCAGAAAATTTTTATTTATGAGAAGGCAGGGACCATATCCTACTTACCTCAGAATGGCCTGAATGGTTTATCCTCTTCTTTGCATACAGTAGGTGCCCAGAAAATGCTTAATTTGTTGCTGGTGGTCGAATTCATTTCTGCGTCATCAGTACCTACTGCAATTCAGTAAGATTTTGAGCAAATGTTCGTGAAATTGTGCCAAAATCAAAATTTATCTTTAGTATTGGCTTCTTACTTTCTAAAAATAAACTTCAGGGACCAGCAGAAATGTAATTTAGTGCAAGAGGGATGAGGTATTTGCCATTTCTTGAGCCAGGGGGAAAGGCAAGAAGTCTGTTCCTGAATGAATAAGGGAGACCTGCTGTGGAAATGGGCAGATCACACCTGCCAGAGAGGACAGTGATGTTTTCAGCTTCTCATCCCATCCCCATGCCAAGGTCAAATTAGGAAACTCTGGTTTCTAGGTATCTTGGGGCTATCCTGGAGGGAGAGAGTAATATACACCATAATGCTCTCCACTAGACTGTATTTTTTTTTTGTGGACAATATAGTCCTTCTGACGTACTACACATATTGGAACTTGCCACATAATGGCACGTCACTAAGTGCTGAAGACGCAGCAGTGATGGATAGTCCTGTCTGCCAGGGAGCTCTCAGCCTGAAGTCGGGGTGGGGAGGGAGGTCTGGAAAGGTCTGGAAGCCACAGACTCACAAAGAAAGGATAGAAGTCACTGTGCATGGAAAGTTATTGTATATATTATTGGGTGAACAAGGTAGGTAGCTAAAAAGTTTGTTGAAATACCATACTGTTTGTTTATGTGCATTTTATAGGAAATCATATTATAAGAATATACTTGTATATGTATGTGTGTGCATGTGTATCAAAATGTTAACAGAGGTGGCTAAGGTGAATTGAGTTTGGGGATGTCTGATGAAAAGGAGAAATTCTGTACTGTCTTGATTATTTTTAGTAAGACTGCCCTTTTTGTAATTCTATTGTCTTTAAATTGACAGATAAAAGTATATATGTGTATTATATACAACATGATGTTTTGAAATATACATACATGTGGAATGGCTAGATCAAGTTAATTAGCATATGTATTACCTCACATAGTTGTTATTCTGTCAGAACACTTAAAGTCTACTCTCAGCATTTTTCAAGAATACAATATATTGTTATTAACCATAGCCCTTGTGTTGGCGATGGAATTGTTCTTTCTTCACTGCATCAATATCACTACTCTGTTATGACAGAAGCCAAAGGAGATCAGATACCCTCTTCACCACTTAGTCCCAAGGGTACAGTACAAGACCTACACCCGATCAGGTAGACGACTTAGAGTCACAAGAGCAATGGAGATTATTTGCCCAAGAGTCCGATTCAGGAACTCACTGGCATGGTGGTAAGTGTCCAGTTCAGAGACGCCAGAGTGGACATCCTAGTTGGCCTGGTCTGTGTTAGGGTGGAGACTTACTTTCTGTGTTCTCTGCCCATTTTCCACTACTGCTTCTCCAGCCTTCCCAGCAATTCTATGAGCCTTCCCACTTTGCCTCTGTTTAATTCATTTCCTGCCTAAATAAGCCAGAATCTGTTTTTGTGGTTTGCAAACCACAAATACTGAGAGGGAAAACCACCTACTATGCACAACAAACTGCATTCCCATTACCTCTTCAACTGTCAGAACAATCCCATTAAATGGGCAGTATACTAGTATGGAGTTGATTTTTTTCCAGGATTCTAAACCCTAGGAGGATCTAAACAATAGAGTTTTCTAACTGAAAGGACTTTTAGATGATCATCCATTTCTTAAAACAGCTTCTAATAATGCATGAATTTGCCATGACTAACCATGCATAGAAATGATGTGACAGAAAGTGCCTGCTGGGTGATGTCTCAGTGGCATTCTCTTCTCAAACCATGATGGTTCTAAGTCATTTATACGATTTGGGACAGATAAAAGACTATTTTGAAACATTGAATTATAATTGTACAAATATTCATCCAATTTCTAAATCTACATAATAATGGAATTTTTTAAAAGCCAAGAAAATGTCACAAACACGTATGCAGAAAATATTGAGGCTGAATCAAGTCAGTCTCTCTTTTTCCCTTTTTCTCTCCCTTAATTACTATTTTATTATTTCAGTGTGCACAACCTAAACTCCAGAAATAGTACTACAACGAAATACATCAAATCCTGTGTTTCTATTTTATAAATGGGGAAACTGAGGCTCCGATGGGTTACATAACTTGTGTGTAAGACATTGCATTAGTAATTTGAGACACAGCACTCGCATTCTTATTTTCTCACTCTTTATCTCTCTAAAGGTAATTTTTCCAGATCTAAGTTCTAGTTCAGCCCCTTCTTCTTGAGGTGTATTTGTGAAGAGCCTAGAACAATAACTACTATATAATAAGTAATATTTATGTGGTAGCTGCTACCTGTTAGCTGTCATAACATCATTATGATGAATCCCTTCCTTAACTTGTTCATTAGATTTTAATTTTAATACTTATATTTTTATCTCCAGAAATTCCCTTTCATTCTCTCTTCAGATCTGTTTGGTCATAATTTATAGCCTCTTTTTCCTTGCTATTTTTATTCTGTATTTTATTGCTTTAAACATGGTATTCTTAGGTAGTATATCTCTGTACCTAATGATCTCAATATCTGAAGACCTCAGGGTTCATAACATATTCACAGTTGTTTACGCTCCTTGTCTCTCATGGTGGCCTGCTTCCACGCATGTTTCATCATTTTTCCTTAGAAGCTTATATTTGGCTAAAGTTAACCTGTGGGCATCCTAGAGGCTCTGAATTGAAGATGCTGATTCCTCAGGAGAATCTACATGTGCTATTTCTGGACAATAGGGACTGCTCTCAAATGGGGCTGCTTTAATGTCTTGCCTTTATTTTCCCTGACCTCACGGATGGTACAAAAATAATGCTAGATCCACATGAGAACAGACCTGGACCAGAGCTAACAAATTCTATCAGACACTAGTATTATCAATAATTAAATTCTATCCAGAATCACAGCAGAAACATGCATGCTTTGTTTGTTTTTGGGGGGTTTTAAATTTAGCTTTTCACCAATTGTATGTATAGATCTATCCAGAGACATCCTTTATGAGGGAATCTCAAGCCCAGCATCCTCTCTCTTCGATGAGCCCTAGATTCAATTTTTCCTACCCTGTGTGGTCCATAATCCTCAAAGCTGCAGGTACCTGGTTGTGTCATTTTACCCAGGATGACTCTGCTTTCACGATCACTCTCCTCTCTGATTGCAGCTTGTGGTTGGTTTGTTTGGAGTTGTGGTCTTTAGGAAATTCCTTATTGTCTTGTGGACTCAGCAATACATGTGCAAGTATAGGCTTTTTGTAATTTATTCGGCCCTTAGATATTCCACAGTACAGAAGCTCTCCTGGTCGACGTGTCCACCACATGGATGGAAATTCGCACAAACATCAGGGATGACTCTAATTAAAATGACTGCTCTCTAGGCCACGCCATCCTGGAGGAAAAAGGACCAGACACCCTTTTCATCCTTCTCGCTCCTAGCCCTGTCAAATGCCCCCCAAAGAGTCCTGCCGGGCCCCAGGAGGATATCTTATAGGTGCTCTGAAACTTAGCTTTTACCTTTTTCTCCTATCCTTTCTAGATCACCGTGCTGTTGTTTCTGGTCACCAAAGATACCAAAATGGCCACATTATCTTCCTTGTCTACCTAATGACCATCTTTCTGCCCAGGACACTAACTTCTGGACCAAGAATGCCAATGCCAAGGGTCACAGCAAATCCCACTCACCCTCGGCTGGCTCACACCTGTGACCAAGGCCACCATCCCAAAGCTATTAGCATCTTTCTCCACTTCCACACCAATCACAGAGAGAATACCTTTTTTTCACTTTTTAAATTTTGTCAGTGAGGGTCAGGGTCAAAGACATTCATTATCCCCATAAGTAACATTTGCTGAGTGCACCAAGCACTGTGTGCTTTCTCTATACTCTTTATCTCATTAATTCCCCACAACAGCCCTGTGGATCTGCCTGCTGAACTAAGTGTCCCTTACTTTTTTCCAGGGAGCATCTAAATCATTTTATGGTTAAGAATGCTGCTTCTGGAGCCACACTGCTTGGGTTCAAATTCTTTCTTGGCTGCACACTAGATATGTGTGACTTTGAACAAACTGCTACACCTGTCTCCCAGGCTCAGTTTTCAATATCTGTAAAATGGAGCCCTTCAAAGGACACACCCTATTGGGTTGTCATGATTATCAGATAAGAGAATCACCATAGCATGTTTGGCTCCACATTTGGCACATTGTAGGTGCCAAATAAATGTGAGGCATTATAATGTTTGCTATTATTGTGTACTTCAATAAAAAGTTAGTGAACTCAGGATGCATTTTTGCTCATTGTGACTTTTCCATTAAATGGATACTAAAAGTATGGTTAGTGTGGCAATGTCCACACTAAAAGGAGAGCCACAGATTCAAAAACATTACAAACTCTGGCCTGCCCTATGGGCACGCACGCCTACCACATAGGGCTGTTGTAGGATTAAAAGAAAACGGATCTGGGGGATGGTCATGCTGGAGACTCAGACTTGTAGGGGGAGGGGGGGAAGGGCATTTATTGAAACCTTAAAATCTGTACCCCCATAATATGCCGAAATAAATAAATAAATAAGAAAAAAAAAACAGGACTGGGTGACCAAAGGGCCAGACAGGTTACCCCCTTCCGTGCCCTTGATGAGGAACAAGGTCAAGGGACCTGAGAGTGTGGGCTCTGCAACAGGAGCAGCTTGTGTGACAGAAAAAGATGGGGGCTGTGCCAAATCTCTTCCCATTCCCCTGATTAAGGACTCGATAGGCCAGACCTGCCTCCAGGTTAGAGTTCTAGAATGGCTGGGAGAGATTATAATACACAAGGTCAACTATTTCCTAAGCCCAGGATCTCACAGTAGGTGACAGGAGGATGGTTTTCAGGACTCTTCTATGGTTCCTGAGTTTTAAAAAGATGATATATATCAAAATAATGTACTAGAGAAGAATGAAGGGAAGTCAAATGAAGGGCACGGACTTGAAGATACACCAGAGAATTTATATTTGTATCTATATTGTTATCCGCATCTATAACCATCTCTCTCTCTCTCTCTCTCTCTCTCTCTGTGTATATATATATACACACACATAAATATAATATAAAATATGTATAGATAATGTGTATGTGTGTGTACATATCTGTGCTTTTATCATCAATCCTATCTTTCCCATGCAATTAGGAGTCATATTCTGCAGACTTGGTAAGCACCAGGAGATTTAGGGGTAGTACTGAAATATAAAAACCCACAGTGATATTTGCTTATTTTCCACCTCTCTCTCTCTCTCTTTCTCTCTCTTTCTTTGTTGCTTGGTTTTTCTGTTTCCTGGGACATGAAGTCCTCATTTATGCTCTTTAAAATATGTTAATGGGAACATTGAGGAAAGAAAAATAGGAAAGTAAGAAGAAAAAAGAGTAAAAAAACACATCAAGGGAGTTTTGGTTCCAGTTAATAAGTCAAACAAACCCAAAGTTGTATTTTTTTGGTTATGAGCATATTGCTTATCCACTAAAGTTGCTCACCAGTCCTCCCTCTATTCCTGTGAGCCTTCAGTGGCATGGATTAGTTTTTAATTTAGTAAACCTATTTTGAGCACTTACTAGACAGAAGGCACAGACAGGGCTGGGTGTGTTAAGAAATATGAAGTTCAGAAATACATGTCTTCCCTTTCACCATGTCCGCTCATGTCAATCATAATCACCCTCACATAGAAGGCTCTAAATGCAGTCTTCTCTTCTGATACACGGCACCTGGCATATATAGTAGGTACTCAATAAACATTTGCTTAGTGACTAAATGAATAGGTCTGCTTGGATGCCCAAACACAATAAAGGCGCACCATGGTACCAGCAGGCAGGGACATGCCTCATCCATTAAAAACAACTCAAACCAGCTGGACAATAACTATTAGTATGAAACTCTGTTCCCTTCCTTTGAATCATCCCCGCTCTGGCGTTCCTCTTGCCCTATTCCTCTTGGTGGTTGTCTGTCCCCGCCTCAGTTCACCACCTCGGTTCAGTTCTGGCACCTTCCCATGATTGCATTTCCATTAGCACATCTGCTGAAACACCTGTCGATTGTTTCTGGCTTTGCCACAATATTTCACATCGGACCTTTTGGGTGGAGTGTGAGGTGCGCTGTCAGATTTTCCAGAAAGAAACCTCCAGCACATAGCAGGTTTCACTCTCACTCACCTCTGCCTTTCCACTCTACCCTCCTGGCGTTTGAGTGGGGCGTTGACACGGTCAGAGCTGTGAGCCTTTGGGGATGATTGCCCTGGAGGAAATGGCAGATAAAGGGAAATTAGACTGGAGTCAGAAAGTTAAGAAAATATTCAATCATCCAAGTGAGAGGAAATGAATGGACTAAGGTGGTAATGAAGAAGAAAAATAAGAAAGAAATGAGAGATACATTAAGGGAAACAAATGGCCTGGAAAAGTGATGGGATGAGATTCGGATTCAATGAGCTGTGGCGGACTGGTGATCTGTGAAGCACTTGCGTAGCAGAGAAAATGGCCTTTGTGGATCGGAGCTGCCAGAGAAGGGGCCACAGAGATGATGAAATGGGAGCCGAGAGTTCTCAGTGACAAGGAGTGAGTGGGACGGGATTCCAGTTGGGAGCTGGTGACTGGGGAGCGCCTGGCGGGAACCACGGATCCTGGAATGTCCTTAACCACCAAGACCGATAGGACAAGAAAGATTTGCTGACATCTGCTGTCCTTCTCTGCCCAGTATAATTTCCCCTTCTGAAAACAAAGCCCATCTTTCCCGTGGGGAACCAGATTATTGTGAATCAGGAATATTGGCCCCTCCCTTATCCTGGCTACTAGGGTGACAAAATAACCTAACGATGGCAAGAATTCTATCACCTTGACCTCAGGGATTTGTCCAAGTCTGGACAATTGGCCTAAAAGCTGGAATCACTTGTAAGACTGAGATGATCTAGTCCAAGGCATTAGAATTAAGATTTATTTTTCTAGCTTAAGAATGAAGGTACTGTAATTTATTTTCCCCTCATCTACTCCACAAACCCACTGTAGTAGTCACAGGAATCTTTCAGTTGTGTGTAATAAAAACCCAATGCCAAGTAGTTCATGAGCTTAAGACAAAAAAAAAAAAAATTACACTGATTCCCAGGCTATTCTTCCTTTCACCATACTCTACTATCTTCATCGCCTTTGTAGAGACTCGAGCAGAGTTATGTAATAGAGACGGTATATCCTGTCTGAGAAAAGAGATTTGTTCTGCTAATTACACAACTATCCTCTCACCATTTCTGCTCCTCCCACAATTTTTAATTCTTCACACAATGTTTTAAAGACAGGATACAAGACGATGTTATGTTACATTGCACACATAGATACTCATGCCTTTGAGAAGTGCTGCTGGCTTTTGTCTGTGGCTGTCTTTATAGTTCTCTATTTTTCCATGCTAGGCCTTTTAGGGCAAAATTTAGTTTTAGAATTAAATGGAGGTTAGGAATGAATGAACAGTACCCTATTATCGTAGAGCTGAGAAACTGCATCAGGTAAACACCCACATTTTTTACATTGATGACACATGGCTGTGCTAGATCCCAGAGTTTGCACGATGAGACATATATAGTTCGTACCTAGGTATATATATTCCAAAATGAACCAAACCTACCTTGCTCAATTGAGGTGCCAGAAGTTTCTTCTAATATCATCTCCAAATTTAGTGTAAACCTTTCACAGGACAAGTGTATATGGGTGTGGTATTCACATGGATAAAAAAAGTCCATTGTCAATTGAGTGAGCTTTCATAAGACTTTAGAGAAGCATATTTGGAAACTGCTCGGAATGATTTAGACGGCAACATTAAAATAAGTCCCAAATTTTAAAACTCTCACTTGAAAACTTATGCTACTAGGCTTTAGGGAAAATCAGCAAATCGCAAAAAAATTTGCTGAACTCAGGGATTATCTGAAAAAATAAGATTCTAGGGAAATGTCTATGCTCATCACATAAATGATTACTCATATTTTTATAAGCCTTTCCATTTGAGAAGATTTCATGCACAAATTGTTATTTGAGTTAAGGAGAGTGGACACTGTTATTTTTTTCTGCTTTTGACAGCAGCTGGAATTGAGGTGTAGAGTGGTTAAACAAATTCCCAGAGGTCAGACAGCTAATAAATGGGAAGGGCGTGACTCAAAGAGCATCCTGCGTCTCTTTCCAAGAGGCGGCGTGAAGGAAAATGGGATCTAAAGTCAGGGCTTCCCAGATATTGGCCACAACTTCCTGCTACATCGGCCCAGATACTTAATCATATTAATATCCTTGGCTCTTTCTAACCCACTATGGTTTCTCTCTCTGCTTGGAAAAATTTCCCCACTGTATTTTCTGGAAAAATATCTTCATCATTAAAATGCAGCCCAATATTATCATGTTCCTTAGGATACCTTCCCTGATACTCAGCCCTCCCCCCAAAGCTGGGTGATATGCCCCTCATGTCTGCCCCTTGTTTTCATAGCACTTTCCAGAGTGGCCCATACCCATTAGTTTATATATCTCTATAGAGGTAGAGACAGTTATGAGGCACAATAGTCCATTGAGTTTGAAAGCAAACTCTAGGGATGCCCAGGTTAGTCTTCTGCAATCATCTCCCACTAACTGTGGGATCTTAGATAAGTTAGTCAACACTTCTCTGTCTGATTCTCATATTTGTATTATAAAAAGGTTGTTTATTAGTTTCCCCTGGCTGCTGTAGCAAATTAACATCAACTTGGTGGCTTAAAACATCTGAAAGGTAGTCTCATTCAATTCTGGATGCCCAAAGTCTGATACAAGGCATTGGCAGGGCTATAGTTCCTCTAAAAGCTGTAGCACATGATCTGTTTCTTGTCATTTCCAGCCTTTGGTGGCTCTGGTATTCCTTGGCTTGTGGCTGCACCATTCCAATCTCTGACTCTATGATCATATTGCCACCTCCTCCTTCTCTGTGTGCTTCTCTGTCTGTCTCTTATGAGGACACTTGTCATTGGATTTAGGCCCACTTGGATAATCCAGAATGATCTCATCATCTTAGAGTCCTTAACTTATTTACATCTGCAAAGACTGTTTTCCCAATTAAGGCACATTCACAGGTTCAGAGATTAAGATATGGACCTATCTTTTTGTAGGGGGCATCATTCAACCCACTATGAAGTATTATAACAGCTTGCTTAGCTTTTACATTTGTTGCAAATGTTGACTAAGATAACACATGTAAAGCTCTCGGAACAGTACCTGGTGTAGGATAAATGTTCAATAAGTGATGGCTAATATTAATATTATCATCATTGTGTTTTATAGTGACTATCACAGAAACTGATGCATATACATTACAGTTCTTAATTCTTATTTTCCTATTTAAGAAACTATATTCCTTATGTCAAAAAAATTACCTATCACACTTTACATATATTGCTAACAACCAAGGTTTAAATAGATCATGCTCGCTTATCTTCACTTTAATGAGAAAATTCAATTAACCAGGATTCTCCTCCTCTACGACACATGAATCCTGGCAGGGCTTCTAGTCATCGCTGTTTCCCAAGGAAGATGATCTGTGCTAAAGGCAGAGAGTGTTTTGCTCCTTTCCAGTACCCAAATCATGAATGACTTCATCCGAAATTAAGTTGAAGAGGTCAAGTGTATGTGATTACAGACAGGGAAAGGCTATGAAAACAACCATCAAATAACCACCCTGCAGGATTATAGATGTGAGATGGACAGAGGTTGGCAAAGAAATTACTTGCCCAGGTCATTCCTTGAGTTGGTAACAAAGCAGAGTCTATTCTTCCAGATTCATCTCAGTCTTATTCTCACCAAGGATCTGCCTCATCTTGTTAACACTGTTCAATGCAAGAATTAATACTAACAATGGCATCACATATTTGAAAGGATGGAGAAAGTCAATAACCAATTTATGTGACTTAGCAAAATCTTACTCTCATAAGCTTTCAATATTCTATTCTAATAGACTCATGTAATGATATAGATAATAGCATTATAATTTATATTTCACTTTTATTGGTAACAATATTAAAAAGCAGTGTAATGCGCCTTATTTGACATCCAAAATCCTCTATAACTTTCTTTGATAAAAGGATCACACTGTCCTCTTCACACACCTTCTGCTACAATAAAATGAAATGCTCATTAACTCTATACCTATTACATGCTTCATGTATCTCCTATTTTTGTTCAAATTTTTGTTCTTTGTATCCTGGATACCTTCTCCTCTATTTCTATATCTCCAAATCTTACCATCCTTGAAGTCTCTGTTCAAATGCTATATGCTCTGTAAGGTCTTCCTTGTTTGCTCCCTTCTAGAAGTGACATTTCCTGTCTCTGAACCCTCATTTTATATTTTTTATACCTCTCTTGTGGCATTAATCATTTTCCAATTTGTATTCATGTACCTTCATTTTGGATATTTCCCCTTAATTTATTAAAGTTGCAGAGATGTCTATACAATGAGAGTTGAGCAAATGAACTAGAAACTTCCCATATCCATAGGACTTTCTAAGAGAGGTTAAACATGTAATCTGGGTACTTTGGCCACAGCAAAATGGCCCAGGATGGGAACACAAGTGAGGACTCACCAATCCCTACATTGACCAGAAACTGGGAAGGGCAAACAGGGAGGTAGCAATGCACTGGAGCTGCCTCATTCTGGCTCACGGGACCCAGTTGTTTAATTTCCAGGCTTTGAGGAGCCAGGTAATATCATTTTGGTAGCTTGAAATCAACCATAGTGGGGGTATTTGCATCATGGAAATTGGCAAACACTAGGTATCAGGGCTTTCCCTGTCCCCACCCAACCTCCCACAGAGAACCAGTTATTAAACATTTACCAGCACAACACAGATGATAGCAAACTGAGTCTTCCCCCTGGGCAGTTTCAATGTGAGACTTACAGAAATACTCAGTGGTCCTTAACAGAAACAAAGGCAGAATTAATGCAGAGAGCACGCTGTGAGTGGGAGACATGAAATAGAAAAAGGCATGAGGTAGCCAAACCAAAAGACTGAGAGACAGGAGTAGAAAGTAAGTCCATCAGTAATGGCAGGTGCAGTATAGGCAGAGGCAGAGAGTGGTGGAGTTGTGTTGACAGATTCCTGGAGCAGGAACCAGCAGGATGCCCCCCCCACCTTGGGACGGAGACTAATCCCGGCTCCTGGAGTTCTGCTAGATCTCACATGTCCTTTTTAAATTTCTGCTCTACTGAGGGGCTGGCTCTGCAGTGAGTCCTGTTTTCCTTGCTTACGTGTCTCTCCTGAAAGGTAAACCCTTGTCACAGAGGACTTGCAGCCCAGAGAGCATGACAGAGTGACCGTGACATGTTGTAGCTCATAAGGTGCTTTCATGTCCCTCCTCATAGTTAATCCTCACAACAACTTTGGAGGGCACGTAAGTCACCAATGCTTGTTAGCATCAGCCAACACTTGAGATGAGGAAGCCAAGGCTCAGAGAATCTTCGAGACTTGCCCAAAGAAATGCAGCTAGAAAAGAGAAGCGAGGGACAAACCCAGGCCCTCCAGCATCAGGATGAAGCACTCAGTGCACTTTTGGTCCAGCTGAGCTGTAAGGCTCACGTATGGTGGGAAATGCCCTCTCAGATCACATTCTGTGAATGACAGCAGGTTTAGTCAACTATCAGAAGAAGGAAAAAGGTTGAGAGCTAGAAAAAGTGAGAGAGAACAGAGGAAGTGAGAGAAAGGGTGATTTGGAAGTTTTGATATCATATATAAGTAATAGACTGTAAAGAGAAACACACACATATATACACACATACAGTATATATGTAATATCACATGGATGATATTTAATGTATATTATGTGGCATCAAGCTGAGATTTTAACCCATTATGTGGGTTAAAATCTCAGCTTCCCTACTCATTGGTCATGAGAACTTGCGCAAATCATTTATCCCTCCTGAGACTGCATCCATAAAATGGTTTCTCTGTCTACTGTATAACATTCTGGCAAAGCTTGATGAAAACACATATGTAGACCATTTGGCACCAAGATGGCCACCAAGTAAGAATTTTATATATTTGATGTTTAGTTGTTGTTATTTTTTAAAAAATAATTAAAATAACAAGTAACTATAATCATTTTAATGAATCTACATTTATCCTGAAAAAAAATCAGACAGATAATGAAAGAGCTTCTCCGTATAAAGGATATTCATATGTGGATAATCAAGGATATTTTGTACGTGTGCACAGTCTGCTTTTACCAAAAATAAAAAAAAAATCATTGGAAATACACAAGGCTCAAAATTAAATGTCTTTAAATAAAACATAAAGCACAAACAGCTGTTGCTGGAACTTGGTCCCTAGGCAGGTTTGATTTTTTGAATATGACAAAGAAGGCAAATTGGGCTTCGATGCCCGGGCTGTGTGCACAAGCGGGGGCCGCGCCTGCCTCGCTGACAGCCTGCTCGAAGGAGGGATGCAGATGCCCAAACAAAGGGTATTGTGCGCTGGACACACAGCTTACGGGGACCCTCAGCCAGCAGGGAATTCTGCGGCCACATGACAAGCAGCATCACTGAATTTCTTTCCATTTTCTGAAATAGCAGTCACCACAAAGAAGATACCCTGACAGGTGCCATAAATGCAAAAAGAGAAAATTCGTTAGTCTGATCTAGGATAACACTTCTTGTCATCTGCACAGAAATCACCTATATTCCCAGAGACCTCGGTATGTGGCCTTATCACTTCCTACTAGAGCCTCTGCTAACACATGGCAGACCAAGACTAATCCCACCTGGAAGATGGGCTTCTCAGGCCACGACCTGGAAATTAGCCCCAGTGTATCTGTTGGGGGAGCCGTTGGAATATATTAATAATTCAAATATAATTATTTTTAAATGTAATTTTAAAGTTAAACAAAACCAACGTAAACATGGAAAATAGAGCCAAAGATTAAACCAACTACCAAACAACAATCACCCTAACACAATTAGCACCTTTGCTTATGTGCTTTACAGACTTGTATTTCCTCTCACGTAGGAGTTTACAAAAAAGTTGAAGGCAGCGTGTCCGTATGATTTTGCAGCACACATTTTCATGAAGTGGCTCATTGTGTGACAAGAGCATAACAAGGGAAGGTGATTTAAAGGACGTCCATCCTACCCCACCTCTCTGCGGGGGTACCAGAAAGTACCACCATTAGAGAAGACTCGCTTCTTTAAGGAATTGATGTTGGGGTGAGGTGCTTCTCTCCCTGAGACTGGAAATATTCCAGGATGAGAAACAGCCCCGTAGCACCGTCCTGCCCAGTGGTCCTTATACATGAACTGATTCCAGGTTTGTGATCACATCTCAATGTCTTCTGACCGGGCTACCACACGCGGTATTCACTCTGCTCAAAACATTCTTCCGCATCCTCCGTTTATCTACCTGACTCCTTTTGACCACTCAGATCTCATCGAACAGACCTCTCCTGGGAGGCCTGTGCTGGGCCTGGCCTGATCCATCACCCAGACTCAGGAGGCTGTAGGGAACACTGCAGCTGTCTCTTCCTGGCACTTGTTACACTACTGTAATTTTGGCTTCTATGTCCATCCCTTTCTTAATGGGGAGACATGAAAACACATTCAGAAGGGAAGTTAAGGGCCAGGAAGCCTGGCTTTGCCACCAACCATGGGTGCAGGTGGATCATCATGGTGTTTGAGCAGCAAGAGCCCAGGTTCAAGAGCACAGAGGGGGGCAGTGAGGTCCAGGGTGAGGCCGGGGGCTCTAGAGACTGCAGGTGTATCTGTCCAATCTCTCCTTTCCCAGAGCTCTGCCTGGGCTTCCAGGCTAAAGCCAGTCCTTAAAAAGGTCACACCTGAAGAAAAGGAATCTTTGAGAAATGTAGTCATGATCCAACAGCCTGAGGCTCAGGGAAGGGGACAGGTCAATGTCAGTTCCACTGTCAGACACGATTCCAGGGAGGAGTGGGGGGACGAGGTGACTGAAATCCCCCAGGGGGGTGCTCTCTAAAGGCCGACTAATCCCTGAACTATCGAGATGGGACAGGAAGACACATAGCCAAAGATGGCAGTCGTGGTCAGGCCAAGTGCTGCACGCTATATCTCTGTATCCAGAGAGAGGCGGGAATGAACACAAGAATATGGTCTGCAGGGCTGAGGCTGCCTGGGGAGAAGGAGATTAGAATTTCCCCCTGTGGTCCTTAGCAGTAGGACCTCTCTAGACCACAGAACTCCAAAATAGCTCACCTGTGCACGTGTACACCCTCTCCTAGGGGCACCCAGAGCAAGAGGTGGAAGTTCTGGATAAATCTTTGTTGGATGGAGGGATGGGTGGATGGGTGGAAGGGTGGATAAGTGAGCAAATTTCCACTACAAGATTACTCAGAGATAGGCCAGGTGTGGTAGCTCACGCCTGTAATCCTAGTACTCTGGGAGGCCAAAGCGGGTGGATCATTTGAGCTCAAGAGTTTGAGACCAGCCTGAGCAAGAGTGAGACCCCATCTCTACTAAAAATAGAAAGAAATTAACTGGACAACTAAAAATATATAGAAAAAAAATTCACCGAGCATGGTGGCGCATGCCTGTAGTCCCAGCTACATGGGAGGCTGAGGCAGGAGGATCGCTGGAGCCCAGGAGTTTGAGGTTGCTGTGAGCTAGGCTGATGCCATGGCACTCTAGCTGGGCAACAGGGTGAGACTCTGTCTCAAAAAACAGATTACTCAGAGATAATTATGTCTCAAGAAGTGATATAAACAGTATCACTCAGGTAATCCATTGCTTCAGCAAGGATCCTGAAAAGACAGATCCAGAGGCAAAGGAGAGCTACAGACTGAGCAGCTCCCTGAGCCACAGCCCCCGAGGAGGCAGCTGGGTGAGGGTGCAAAGGGCCTCACAGGCAAGACTCTGTTCCTCAGCCACGCACATCCTGCTTCTTAGCCAGACGCTGCACCGCAGGGACAACTCAAGGCAACATTCCAGCATCCCCACGTCCAAACGAGGAGTGCTATGGAATCTTGGGGTTTTGAAGGACTTCAGGAGTCCCAAGAGGGTACTTTCACAGCCCCCAACTATTTCAACAGTTCAGATATCTATGTATATATACTCAGCCCTCTGTATCTGGATTCAACCAACCACAGATGGAAAATATTCAGGGAAAAAAATGATAAAAAAAACAACAACAATAAAAAACAATACAGATCAAAAAATCAATACAGTATAACAACTATTTACTAGCATTTACATTGTATTATGTATTATAAGTAATCTAGAGATGATTTAAAGCATATGGGAGGATGCATGTAGGTTATACGCAAATACTACACCATTTTATATGAAAGGACTTGAGCATGTATGAATTTTGCTATCTGAAGGGTGTCATGGAACCAATCTCCCACATATACTGAGGGACAACTGTGTACATGAATATCTATTTCACTCTCTCTCTTTCTCTCTCTACATATACATACATATATATACACACACATATGTGTATATCTATTAATATATATGTATAGACACACTTATCTGTATATACATATACAGTCATGCATCACTTAACAACAAGGATACATTCTGACAAATGGGTCATTAGGTGATTTGGTTGTTGTATGAAGATAACAGAGTGTAATGACACAAACATAGACAATGTAGCCTACTACACACCTAGGCTATAAGGTATGGTCTGTTGCTTCTAGGCTACAAACCTGCACAGCATGTTACTGTACTGAATAATATAGGCACAGTGGTAAGCATTTGTCTATCTAGACATGTCTAAACATAGAAAAAGTACAGTAAAAACATGGTATAAAAGATAAAAAATGATACCCCTGTATAGGGCAGCTCCATTATAATCTTATAAGACCACTGTCAGACCTGCAGTCCATTGATTGAAGTGATATTACGCAGCACATGGCTGTATGTATATAGAAGAAAGGCAGAGAAAGAGAGATTACTTTAAGGAATTGGCTCACACCGTAGTGGGAGCTGGCAAGTTCAAAATCTGTAGAGTGAGCAGGCAGGCTGGAGATCAGGTAAGAGTTGACGTTGCAGTCTTGAGTCTGAAGACTGGAAACTCACGCAGAATTTCTATCTTGCGATCTGGAGGCAAAACTGCTTCTTGTTCAGGAAACCTTAGTCATTGTTCTTTAAGCCTTCAACTGATTTGCTGAGGCCCACCCACATTAAGAGGGTAATCTGCTTTACTTAAAATCAACTGATTGTAAATATTAATCACATCTATAAAATACCTTCATGACAATATCTACATTGGTGTTTGACCTAACAACTGGTCACCACAGTCTAGCCAAGTTGACGCATAAAATTCATCATCACAGCCACACTTGCACCAGCTCCCAGAAAGCTCCTATAGGAGAGAAAAGAAAAAGTCTCCTGGCTTTGAAGCTGTTGACTTCTTTGGCTTCCTTTCCAGGTCCTGGTAAGCAAGAAACACATTTTGGGTGAGGAAATTACCAGTTTGTAAAATACAGACAAGATGCAAACCAGGGGGGGAAAGGGCATTTATTGAAACCTTAAAATTTATACCCCCATAATATGCCAAAATAAAAAAAAAGATGCAAACCAGCCACCAATGGCCTTCTAGCTGGGTAACTCATTCCCACAGGGCAGAGCTCCCTGGGCACCCCTTTGACAGTGCATTTCTGCTTCACAGATGCAGCCTACCTGCCCATGCACCCCGCACGTCATAGGGACTGGGAGAATACCTACCCATGTGCAATGAAAAGGGGCTCTTTTATCATTAGGTAAAACTCTTGCCCCAACCTGCCACAACTGGCTGGACCTGGCCAAATGGATTGCATTGCCAGGTTGTTGCAAATGACTTTCCAGCCCCAAGCCATGTGGCCTTTCTGCTTAGCTGCATTTTGGTGTCATGGGAAAGCATTCACACACCCTTCTTTATGTAGGTCAAGGAGAAGTGCCCAGCACAGGCTGTGGGAACCCCAGGCTTGGACATCTGCGTCTCCCTAGCCTAGCACTGGCTGAGGCTCTGGGGACTTTGCTGGTTTGATTTATTGACTCAGTCATGACCAGGCCTGGGAAATCAAGCTGTCCTTTTATCCTTTTAAATTTACTTTTATTTTTTAGACAAGATATCTGTTGTCTTCTCCAGACACGGATCATTTTTCTGCTTGGAGGTTGCTCACACCCCATAACAGGAGTCAGCAGCAGGCTCAGTGCAGGTTGTTTAATTTTTCGTTCCCTCACCTGTGAACGAGGTGCGACAGTACCGATCAGTAGAGACAAAGTGCTTGACACGGAGCATGCACCGAACATAGCCCTCTTCTTCTTCCTTCCCCTTCCCCGTCATCCATATAACACTCTTGTGGCAACATAACTTCCCATGTGCTGCCCTGTTAGACAACACGACTTCCCTTTGAGACAAGCTTGGATCATCCGAAGCTGGCAGAAGTGTACACTGGGCATCAGTGTGTCATCCTCCTGGCTTTGGGGTGGATGGGAAGAGCACCTGCTTTGTTCCCAAATTCATACACTAGCTAGCACACTCAAACCTTTTGTTTCACAACGTACGACAGATCTGGGCAACGGGCGTCTGGGAATATAACAACCACCAACTGGGATGGACAGGCGAGAGAGAGTTTGGGTGCTGCCGCAGGAGAGGCCGGGCACAGAGAGAGCCCCAGGGCGGTAGGAATCAGGAAGTGCAGGGCCCTTGGGGAGAGAAGAGGTGAGGATCTGAGCCAAACGAGCAGATAGGGACAAAGAAAAGGTCATCTCGCACATGAGGAGCCAATTGTTTGAGGTTCTGTAAACACTCATGGGAGATATGACATCATCGGGTGAGAGAAGCAGGTGGGTGGAAGAGGAGCTGTGTCAGGAAAGGCAGCTTGTCTTCCCTGCTGCTGCGTCTAAGCCACCACCATCACCTCTTGTCTGGGACATGGCAACAGCCTTTCACTGGTCTCCCTGCTTTCAACCTCGTCCCCTCCAGCCTGGTCTGCACAGAGAAGCCAGAGCCCGTACAGGCATGAGGCAGTTCCTGCCACTCCTTTGCACAAAACGCTGCAGTGGCTCCCGTCTCACTTGGATGAAACCACGGTTCTCACAAAGTCCTTGCAACACCCTCTGTGGTCCTTACAATCTGTTCTCTCCGCCCTGGCCAAGCCATCCACCTGGGCCGGCCACAGGCGCACAGGTGCATCTCCGCAGTCAGAGGGCCTCAGCCCTGGCAGCAGCTCCGCCAGACATCTGCCTGATGAACTAACTCAGTGGCCTCCTCCAGCCCTGCTGGGTGTCAGAATTCTCAAGGAAACCTCCCTGGCACCTCCCATTTCCTACTGCGAGGTTCCCAGCCCCCATAGTCTGAATTCCCTTTCTTGTTCTTCTTTCTTGTTTTTGTCCACGTGAGGTTTTTCTTTTTTAACGTTGTTTACTCTTTATCATCTGTATTTCATCACGAGAGTGTAAGCCTCAATAAAGGCAGGAATTTTTGTCAGTTTCGCTCATGACTGTCTCCCAAGATCTGAAACTAGTCCCTGGCAAATAGTGGGTGCTCCGTAGACATGTGTTGAATGAATGGATGAAAGAATGAATGAATGAATAAATGAATGAATGAATGAAAACAGACTTCGGAGCTAAATAGACCCTAGTTAAATCCCTACTTTCCACCACTTCCATACTGCCCCTTTTGGGAAAGTAGATTAAGCTTTCTGAGGCTCTGTTTCCTCATCTATACTTTGAGAAAATCATAAATCCCATACCTCATAAGATTGCTGTGAAGATTAACTATGAGAACTTTCTATCAAGAGCCTGGCATAAATTGGGCTTTCGATAAACATTAATTTTCTTTTAATATCTTCAGAGCTACCATAAGTACTTAATGTTATAATATAGAAGCATGTGGAAGGTATTATGGGAAGAAAAACACAGCGGAAATTAACTTTTAAAAAATGCATTTTGAAATAACTCTGGACTTACAAGAAGTTGCCAAATAATGCAGAGTTTCCATGTACCCTTCATCCCACTTCCCCTAAAGGTGTTATCTTAAATAACCATAGTAACATTGGTCAGTATGATGGTTAATTTTAGGTGTCGACTTGGCTGGATTAGTGGATGTCTAGATAGCTGGTAAAGTATCTTTCTGGATGTGTCTGTGAGGGTACTTCCAAAGGAGATTGACGTGTGAGTTGGTGGACCGAGTGGGGAAGATCCGTCCTCCATGTGGGTGGGCACCATCCGGTTAAGGGGGACCCAGATAGAACAAAAAGGCAGAGGAAATGTGAATTCTCTCCCCCCCACCTCTCTCTTCTGGATCTCAATACCTTTCTTTTTCCAGCTTGTGTATAAGAACACCAGGCCCTCTGGCCTTTGCACTTTGGGGCTTGGATCCGTGGTTCCCCATTTGTTCTCAGGCTGTTAGCCTTGGACTGAAAGTTACATCATTGACTTCCCTGATTCTAAGGCCTTTGGACCTGGACAGAGCCACACTCCAGGCATCCCGAGTCTTCAACTTGCTGACAGTCTATCGTGGGACTTCTCAGTCTCCATAACTATGTGAGCCAATGTTCCCAATCAATACCCTCTCACTTATCTCTATCTGTCTATCTTGTCTTGGTCTGTCTCTCTGAAGAACCCTGACTAACACAGTCATTTTCAACTACAGGCCTTATTCAGAGTCCGCCAGATTTTACATGCAGTGTGTATGTGTGCACATGTGTGCGTTTGTGTGTGTGTGTGTGTGTATAGTACTGTGAGATTTTATCACATATATAGAAATTAACTGCCATAGAAAATTGGAAAAGACTTCACAAAAGTGACAAAGTGTCTTGTTTATTTCTCACACCGTTCTGGAGGGCAGGATTTAATATTGCCAACTTACAGATGACATAATGAAGCTCAGCAAAGCTAAGAGGCTTGCCTAAAACGCTGTTGTTCCTAAGCGGCAGAGCTGGCCCCTGCAGTTTTCTGACACTCGGCATGTGTTGTGTTAAGGTCTCCTCCTTAAGGATGGAGGCTGGGGTTGAAACAGCACTGGGAGTTCTCAGGGCTTCGTCTTCAGACTTAACTGGCCACAGACAAGTTTGTCACTACAGAACTGCTGCTATTTTGTAAATAGCAAATTACTATTTTCTTTGATTTTCCCCTAATATCTGAGCTCTGGAACATCTTTTAAAAATTCAGGAAAAAACAGCCCCTGGCATTTCTATATTTCCTGGTGGAAGGATTCTCCAGGAAACCCCCACTCTCCTTGTACTTTCCAGCCGCAGTCACCTCTTTGGGCTGTCAGCTAGAATCCTGCAGAGCAAAGAAAGCAAAAAGGTTTAAAATGGGGGACATGGAGAGAGGCTTAAGCAGCCTGGGAGGAATTCTGGGGAAAGAAAGTGACTGTTGTCCTTCCCTCTGAGGCTCCTTTTTGTTGCCCAGTCTGGCTGGAAGCAGCGGGGTCTGAACCTCAGCCAAAGGACAAAGGGCTTTTTTGGCGAAGAGAAGTAATTGTGGTCATGATGGGCCGAAACAGGAGGGAAACTTTTATGGGGTAACAGGGCCTCCCAAGTGTCAGAATTAGTGCCTACAGGATGTAATTTAATTCTGCAAGCACTTACCAAGCACCTGCTTTGTTCTGGCCATACTCACGTGATCGAGAGACAACCCCAGTCCCCAGTGAATTCCCAAACTAGCAGAGGAGTCATTTATTCTATTTACTCATTCATTTGGTTACTCTCTCACTTTTTTGGCCATATACTTCAGTAACTAAGAACACAGCCTTGAAATAAGAGAGACAGGTTCATTCATTCAATAAATATTTACTCAGTACCAACTAAGTGCCCAGTTCTGCTCAAGGCAACAGGGAGACAGAAGCAGACAAAATATAGATTCCCTACTCTCAAGGACATTGATTGATTGGGGGTTGAGGGGGAGAGAGAGACAATGTACAATAAGCATAACAAATAAATTATATAGTGTGTTAGAAGCTGGCAAGTGCTATGAGAAAAAGAAACCAGAACAGTTTCAGGGGCCTGAGGTTTAGAATGCAGTATTAAATAAGGTGGTGGAGATAGACCTTACTGAGGAGGCACAGGTGAGAAGAGCAGAAGCAGGAGAAAGGGGGGAAGCAATGCAGACAGGGGGACAGGCAGAGATAAGGCCTTAACAAGGGCCTATGCTTGCCCTGTCCAGGAGCCCAGGAGGGAGGGACAGAGCAGAGGGGAGGGGGTGAAGACAGTGAAGGCTAGAGACAGAGTGCACAGGACCATGTGGGCCACAGTATGATGTTTGCCTTTATTGAGTGACATGATTAGCCATGGCATGGTTTTAGCAGAGAAATGCCACGATCTATCACTCCTATGGCAATGGTGCAAATAGACCTTAAGTGTACAAAGATGGAGGCAAGAGCACCTGCCAAGTGACCATGCCAGCAGTCCTGGGGAGAGAAGACAGCAGCTCAGGCCAGGCAGTAGCAGTGGAGGTGAAGAGAAGAGGGTGGATCCTGGGCATATCTTGAAGGCAGAAGCAAATGCCTGACGGATTGGCTGTGGGGCCAGACAAAGGGGGAGTCATCGAGGATGATTCTAAGTTTAGTGGCCTGAGCCGAAAAGGACCATTAAGAGGCTTATTAAAATCTGATCTTGAGCAAGTCTCTAAATTTCCACTTTTTTTCCTTGTAAAATGTAGAATGATAATATTTACTTTAGAGGGTTGTCATGAATGTCAAAAGAGATAATACATGCAAAGCATTTGGTTTGTGAGGAGGGCATGTGATAAGTGTAGATAATCAACTAATTAATCTTACAGTATGTGCAAAGCCCTGGCAACAACACTTTGAGGGGTTTGGAGAAAGGTAGGATATGGAAGGGGTGAGTAGGGGGTGACTGAGACAAATGTGGAGACTGAGCTTTCATTCTCATATCTCCTAACTGATGCATTACCTTTAGCAAGTCTCTTAACCTCATTCTACCTCTGTTTCTCAATATGTGAAAATGTGAGGGAGGTTGATCAGTGGAGACCAGGGATCTGTGAGCAAATTCACCCTGTGTTTTTGTAAATAAAGTTTTCTTGGAACACAGCCATGCTCATTTCTCTATGTATTATCTACCAGAGCTTCCCTGCTATACCAGCATCGTCAAACAGTTACAACAAAGACCATATGGCCTGCAAAGTTTTAAATATCATCTGGCCCTTTACAGAAAATGTTTGCAGACCTTAGTCTAGAGCATTATTCTTCACATAGTTATTAGAAATAGATGTGACATAAATATAGGCATAGACATGATCTTGGATATAAAAGTGTAAAATCTTTTCATCAAATAAAGTCTTACCCAGAAGTCTAATATGTGACACTGAATAAGTGTGCTCTGGTCTGGCTGAGAAGGTGGAGTGTGAGAGATATGGGGAATATCAATTCCCTCCCAGGCTCTGACCACTCTCGCACCCAGGGTAAATCCTGAGGCACCTCCTCTTCATCCCTGGGAGATCCTGCAAACACAATTTGAAAACAATAATCTAAGATCATCCTTGAGGGCTCTTTCAGGTCTCTAATTCTATGTTCGAATAAAGTCTAAATATACTCATATCAAAAGTGAACAGAATAGAGAGATTGTCAAAAATGGCGGACTAGGGATGACCTCCTTGCTCTTTGCTCTTGGAGAGGGAGGTGAAGAAGGCGGCCTGAATCACTCGAGCGGGTAGTTCTCCTACAGGATCATCTTCACGGAACTACAGGGAAGCTTCGAGGGGCAGCAGCGCCGGGGAAAGGAAGAAAGTGACTCAGTGGATTTACTGTGAAGTTCCGAGAATCCGAGTGGTACTGCGCGGATTGGAGTGTAAGCTGGCCGCGCTTAGCGGCAGCCATACGGCTGTGCGCTCCTTCCTACAGGAGAACAGCTTCTCCCTCACCACCTCCCGCCCACGCAAGCAGAGAAGCGCCTGAAGACAGCGTGAAGAGGTAACACGGACGGGCAGGCAGGCTGGAGAGGAGGCAGGAGCGGAAAGTAACTTGAAATCTCCAGGGCACCGTGTAAGGTCGCCATTGCTGGGAGAACTATAAACACTAGAGGCTTACACCTCGCTTGTGAAGGGACAGAAAAGTGAGACAGATTGCTCATTTGACTGAGTAACCGGGTGGACTCGGGCGGCGGCCCAAGCGCTGCTAGGGAGGGAGCGGAAGAGGGGAGGGAGAGCCATCCTCCGGGAACCTCCTGGGATCCCCAGTGACCCAAGCTCCGCCGCTGCGGGACGCGCAGGCAGCTTTCGTCCGGTGGCAGAACTCGGTGGCGGGTCCCAGCCCCCACTGATACTCCGCTAAGAGCTCCAGCAGCCTAGACTTTGGGTGCGCGTTTTAGTTCCTGTCCCGCGGCGGATTTTGCCGGCGGGTCCCAGCCTTCGCTGAAACTCCGCTAAGAGTTACAGCAGCTTAGACTGTGGGTGCGCGTTTTAGTTCCTGTCCCGGCGGATTTTACCGGCGGGTCCCAGCTTCCGCTGAAACTCCGCTAAGAGTTCCAGCAGCTTAGACTTTGGGTGCGCGCTTTAGCTCCTGTCCCGCGGCGGATCTTGCCAGCGGGTCCCAGCCTTCGCTGATACTCCGCGAAGAGCTCCAGCAGCTTAGTCTGCGGGCGTGGGCCGGTAGTTCCTGTCCCGCGGCAGACTTGCTAGTGGGTCCCAGCCTCCGCTGATCCCCTGCGAGGAGTTCCAGCAGCTTAATCTGCAGGTGCGCCCTGGTAGTTCCTGTCCCACAGCCGAACTTGCTGGCGGGTCCCAGCCTCTGCAGATACTCTGCGAGAAGTTCCAGCAGCTTACACTGTGGATGCGCGCTGGTAGTTCCTGTCCAGCGGCGGTCTTGCCGGTGGGTCCCAACCCCCGCTGATCCTCTGTGAGGAGTTCCAGCAGCTTAGACTGCGGGTGCGCGCTGGAAGTGCCCGCCCCACGGCGGACTTGCCGGCTGGTCCCAGCCTCTGCAGATTCTCCGCAGGGATTCCCTGCGGCTTAGACGGCGAGTACGCGCCTGTAGTTGTTGCCAATCGGCGAAACTTTCCCAGGGTTCCCAGTCTCCAGAGCCCTGCCGGTGAAGGGACAGAAGGTGGGGCCAGAGCCATCCTCCCGGGACCCTCCCCAGGGATC